>JBBPBX010047053.1:0-26334 GCA_038048925.1 Garcialebias charrua | reverse complement strand
ATTATTAGAAGAGGGTATTTTTTCACTCCACTTCATTTTGTGTATATACTATTTTGTCAAAAATAATAATTAGATTTATTATAAATAGTCCGTCTGAAGAAAAGAATGAATTATTAAAGATGAGCAATATTTGCATTTTTGAAAACACAATGCGCTTTTTAATTTTTTTTCAGTAAGCATTTTTTGTATTCAGACCAGATTACAGTATTGTAATATGAAAACAATCTACAATGTTCAATACTTTTACCTTCACACTGGCAAAAAGAGCAGCTATTGCTGACATTTGGGAAGAAACGGCAAATGTAGTCTTTGACTGGATAATATCTATGTAAAAATTTAAATACAAATTATTTAATTCTATCATAGTTCACTTTTGTTTTTTTCTTTCAAGCTTTTGTTCCTTGAACGCAACATGTGACGTTTTAGAAGTGGGCGGGGCTGTAGCTACGGCAACAAGTTGCATGAAGAACTTTGATGCAGAATGTTGTATAACATTCTTAGTTTAATTTAACACAAAAATTATAATAAAACCTTCCTCCTCTTTAGTTTCTAAATAAATAAATAAATTTAAAAAAAGAAGAAGAAGCGTTCCCGCCAGCAGTACTGAACACTTCACGTGTCTGAAGGCGGAGACGCCTTCATGTGTCAAACCTGATGGTTCCGCTCGGTTTGGACGTGGTGTTGCCTCACACCGTCCAGGAGGCGGGACTCGAGCTCCGCCTGATGGCGCACAGCTGGCGCGCGCTCTGTGGCACGCCAACACGCACAAACAAACGCACGCGCAGCTGAGCCGCGAGGACAACAACAAAAAGTCTCGTGGGGTTCGGAGGCACAGCTGGCGCGCGCTCTGTGGCACGCCAACACGCACAAACAAACGCACGCGCAGCTGAGCCGCGAGGACAACAACAAAAAGTCTCGTGGGGTTCGGAGCGGAAGTGTTCGGGTGAGTCCGGCAGGGTTCGGACGCAGCTCTCGGTGATGTCACGTCTCTGAGCTCAAAGTGTTCCAGAAGCTGCACGGGACGGTCCAGATGTGAAGGTAAGAAGCGACACGGAGCAGCTGTTTGACAACAACTTGTGGGGATGACTCGTGGAGGATGGACGACTTGTTGCTCTGCACCTGGAGCTGCGGAATGATGCATATCACCCGCCGCCATCACGACACACTTTAGACATGACATCATGCTCAGGAGTGGTCAACTGTTGATATGTGCAAGGTGCTGCTCAGAGCATGACTCTCAGCTACTACCACCTCAGATTTAATGTGTAAAACTGGCTGATTTATATTCATTTACCTAATGTTTGATGAGTTGTTGCAGCCATTGTAAACTGGACTGTGTTCAAATTGTAACCCCTTGTAGACGTGCATCCAGTGAGTACTTCCTGAAGGTTTCATTAACATCTGTCCAGTGGTTCGTGAGATATTTTGCTAACAGACAGACAATGTTCACCCCCCAACAGTTCATGTTGACGCTTGCAATGTCAAGCGGAGCAGCACTTGGAGTAATCATTTCTAGCTGTATGTTCGGAATCGCTTTCTGAAAGTTTCAACAACATCTGTCAAGTTGTTTGTAAGATATTTTGCTAACAGACACACATTCACACAGACAAATAATGGACATGGGCAGGGGTCTGCAACCTGTGGCTCTGGAGCCACGTGCGGCTCTTTGGTCCCTCCGCAGCGGCTCTTTCAAGCTTTGACCAAAACTGAAATAAAACTGAATTTTACTGGTTTTATACAAACAACAAAAAAGGACTACCATTAGTTTTAGCCATTTTCCCGTCATTTATTTTGTAAATTTGTCAATACTGTACTGGAACAAGTACAAGGAGTAAAGCATACCCACTTTAACTACCGGTATATGCTTTATTTTTATACTTAATTTTTCCACAGTTAAAAATATTACCTATTAAAAAAAAAACCTCTCTTTAAAAGAATCTGGTCTTTTTATTTGTCTTAAATTGTAAAAAATATAAATCATTACAGTATTTTCTGGTGTACAGGTAGTCCCCGACTTACGAGCGCTCTTACATACGCCCCGGACGGTCCCGGACTTACGAGCTGGCGAAAGAGAAGTAAATTTGTAAAAAAATACAGCACTTTTTTGTGTTTTTAGATGAAAGTGTGTTAGCTAACCGTTTGGAAACACGTTTCCGACCATGTTTATGAACTAATATGAATGTTTTTGATGAAAAACGAGTGTTCGTAGTAGCGCTAGCATAAATGTTCCAACTTACGAGCGAAAATCCGGACTTACGAGAACACGTGCTTCGTGTTCCAACTTACGAATTTTCGTGTTACGAGCAACTCGCAGGAACGGAACTCGCTCGTAAGTCGGGGACTACCTGTATAGGTTGCACCTGTGTATAGGTTGCATTTACGTTTAGCTCTGCTGCAAATGTCTGCCACAGGAGCGCACAGCAAGGCTTTTAAGAAGATTAACACTTAAAAACAATTATTTGTTTGATAAAAATTATAGCAAATACAGGTAGTCCCTGATTTACGAGCGCCCTGACATACGAGGTGTCGGACTTACGAGCTGGCGAACGAGCAGTAAATTTGTAAAGAACATACAAAAAATACAGCACTTTTATGTGTTTTTAAATGAAAGTGTGTTAGCTAACCGTTTGGAAACAAGTTTCTGAGCATGTTTATGAACTAGTATGAACGTTTGTGATGAAAAACGAGTGTTCGTAGTAGCGCTAGCATACATTTTCCGACTTACGACCGAAAATCCGGACTTACGAGAACACGTGTTTTGCGTTCCGACGTACGAGATTTTTACGTTACGAGATAGTCGGAGGTACGGAACTCGCTCGTAAGTCGGGGACCACCTGTATATGTCTGAGCTGAACTTTTCCTTAATAAATGAACGTAATTGTGAAATGAGCTGGATTTGAAAATTTGTTTTGCCGAAAGTGATAACAAGCCATATATAGGTCGCACCGGTGTATAGGTCGCAGGCCTTGAAAAAACCATAAAAAGGTGCGACCTATACACCGGAAAATACGGTAGTTATTTGTATCTTTATAATGACACACCTAGTGGCCACAAAAGCTCCTTCCAACAAACCTAAAGTGGCCCATGGGCCACCAGTTGACAACCACAGACAACCGCATGTTGTTGCGGCTCTGAAAACTTTAAATTTAGTGAACGAAGGCGTAAAATGGCTCTTTCGATTGTAAAGGCTGCAGACGCCTGGACACGGGTGTCAATATGAATTGGCCTCAGCTGCAGCGTTTAGGTCTAAAGACGTGATCAGGTGACACTCTGCTCACGTTCCTTCAGTCGTCCTCCTGTTCTGTGCTTGAGGCTGATCTTCTGCAGCCACCACCCTCAGAGCAGCAGGGATCAGGAGGCAGCTTTGAATGCCAGCTTCACCCCGGTGTTTTGGTGCTAGAGCCGGGAGACGAGGCGGATGGGAGGGCTGAGATCCAACTTGAACATGGAAATGATTTGGAACATTTATATAGACATAACCAAAAGTGTGCAGCCACAACCTTCTCCTCCTCCTCCTCCAAGGTTTTTCATAGCGACGTACTGAACTCATCTTATCTTTGTTATCTTCTGTCTAACGTAAAAGCTCTGTCACCTTTGAACTGGTGTGAAGACCTTGAATGAAAAGCATGTGCACGCTGCTCAGTGCACGCTGCTCAGTGCACACTGCTCAGTGCACGCTGCAGGAGCTCAGAGAGACGAGAGTCAGAACGGACAACAGAACAATTCCAGTTGGATTCAACAGGAAACTGGAAACGGAGAGAACGTGTTTTATTTTCCCTTTAACGGAGCAGCAGGTGTAAAAAAATAATAGCCAAACCTGCTTTGTGCGGGTTCGTTCGCTGTGGTGACCCCTGAAGAAGGGAGCAGCCGAAACGAGAACAAAAACAAAACAAAAAGAACATGAAGGCTGACTATTCCCAAAATAGTATTTCTTTGTAGTTTGACATCAAGGCCAACAGGCACGTTTAAAAACCACCAGCGATAATTATTTTAAAAAAGTGCAACAAATCTCACCGTCTTCATTTCAAAGGTGTGAAGGTCTGATCTCACTGATCTGCTGCAGCCATATGTCGAACAGCGCTCTCTGAGCTCAGACGACCACATGCTTTTGTTGGTTCCAGGCACTTGTTTTAACTCAGAGGTGACAGGACTTTCTCTGTTGCAGGGGGATGAGTTACCACCACATGTTCTCTCCGTCCATGCGTGGGTTTTCTCCGGGTGCTCCGGTTTCCTCCCACAGTCCAAAAACATGCATGTTAGGCTGATTGGTGACTCTAAATAGACTATATGCCACGGACTTCCGTTCCAGCACTCCCGCAGTCATGAGCCGGACCGCGCACTTCCGGTTAGCGGGAAAGACACGAACATAAATGACTAAATACAATTAATAAAACATCTGCATCCACACCAATAATAACTCCATACTAGGGGTGTAACGATACACAAAACTCTCGAGACGAGACAAATTACAGAGTTCGCGAGAACGAGACGAGATTTTAATGTTAGTTCAAGAAAACTTCAAAGATCGGTTTTATGCCGCAAAAAGGCTTTTATTCTGTTTTAACATGTATTACAAACTCAACTGATGTCTTCATTTTACTGATTGAATCTCCTTAGACCTTAGAACGTTCAACTTTGTTTAAAAAAAATAGATATTCACGCAGGACTTTCCAAAAATTGAACATAAATATCCGCATCAGCACTGAATCTGCAGCCGTCACTCACCAGTGTTGCCAGATTGGGCGGTTCACCGCGATTTTCCTTCTGACTTTTGCGGGTAAAGAGTGCTTTGGGTGGGTGGGACTCTATCTGGCAACACCGGTCACACCGGTGTTTACACAAGTGTGTCTTTACATCCGGGGCAGCGTCGGCAGCGCCGGGACCCTCCATCAATGTAGAGGCGTCTGCGGCACCGGGACCCTCCATCAGTAGTTGGGGCGTCTTCTATAGCAACTTCATCCGGCGAAGCCATGCTGTCCGTGACGCTGACTTGCTAGGGGCTGCTAGCATTAGCGACTCGCGAGACAACGTTACCTCTCAACGAGAGATATCGCGGGAGTTTAATATTGTCTCGTTGTACGAGATCTCGTTACACCCCTACTCCATACACATGTAAATCTATAAAAAATTATGTCGACGTTCCCCCTACGGATAGCCGCAATACATTTTCGCCTGAACCCCACCTCGGAACAGCTGTTCCCACCGGTGGGCGGACACAACGGTACTCACGTGTAGTGCCGGTAGCGCGCAGCCGCTTCCTGTTTCGGGTCGTTGTCATGGTCTGCTACTAGGAGCTAACGCTAACAACAACGTCAGTGGATGGGACCCGGAAGTGGCGGATGTGTCCAATATTTTACCGGAAGTACGTCACGACCCCGCGTGGCATATAGGCCATTGACCCTGGGTGTGAGTGAGACAGGTCCCTCTTGTAAATGAGTCCCCGTGGCTCAACGAGGCTAGCCTGTATTGCTGGGTTTCAGATGACGTAGCAGTGACGTCACAGAATGCAGATGCGGGGCAAGAAGTAAACGCAGCCGTTTCCTTCTGTTGCTGATTCAGCATCAACATGCCTAAATTCTGTGCCGTTTACGGTTGTTGCAACCGCTCTAATCGAGAGATAGATAAAAGTTATTTTCGTGTTCCGAAAGTAGTATGCTACAAGGGGATTAATTTAAAAAAACTTACAGAAAAAAGACGACAAACGTGGATTACAACCTACGGCTAAAAACAGGAGGTGCAGAAACTGACGAGAGTCTGCAGCGACCACTTTGTAACAGGTAAGGGTCGTATCGTTTAAATCATATTTTCAGATATTTTATTGGACAGTAACTAGAAAGACAGGTAAGATATGTTATGCCCTAGCTTGTGTAGTGGTTCAACACTTGGTTGTTCCCAGAAAAAATCCGATTAGAATGCTAATGTTGTTAGCGGTTAGCTTAGTGCTAGGAAAGGCATTTACGTGTTTTACTTTAAAGTGGTGTCTTATATTTAGGTTGTCCGAGTGCAGCAGGTGATGTACATTCCCAAGACTGGGCCCCCACTGTTAACCTGGGGTACCAAAGAAGTAACGAGTGGCCACAAACAGAAGCATCCCTCCGGCGCAGGGAAAGAGCTAAGGCCTGGAAGCTTCTCTGCACTGAGGAGGCCAACAGTCTGGAAGAGGAGCTCTGTGAAGAAAGCTTACCAGCCCCTGAAAACGAACGATTCAAAGGTAAAATAATAATAAATAAAAATACTATTTATTTATTTATAGAATTTCTGAACGTAATTTTTAATAATTAAATATTTGCAGATGCAGAATGCCAGACGGATCTAAGCATGGTTGACCTCACAAAGCTGGAGGATGCAGTGAAAGGCTACACAACTGAGATCTGCGACCTTAAGGAAAAAGTCTCAGTGACTAAATTTACTCCTGAAACCTTCCAGAACAACGATAAAACAAAGTTTTATACGGGACTGCCCAACTTTTTAGTTTTGATGCAAATTTTTCAGCTCTGTGAACCTTATACATCAGCATGTCATCACTGTCAGCACTCTCCAAATTTGAGCAATTTATTATGATACTTATGCATCTCAGATTAAATCTGCAGCTTCAAGACCTTGCCTATAGATTTAATGTGTCAAAAGCCACTGTGTCTCGAATTTGTTTTAGAACGATTCATGTTCTCCATGAAAGATTACAATTCTTAATAGTGGCCTGAGCGACAAGTAATTCAATCAACTATATTTATATAAATATTTTAAGTTTAAATGATTATACATGTATTTATCATTTAAAGTAAATCAAAAGTAAATTAAATCACTAATACTGTTACAGACCATATTTGTACATGTTAATTGTTCATGAAGACAAAAAAAAAATTTACCCAATAAGGTTGAATATTTTTAATTTATTCAATGAACTCCATAACCAATCTTTGTGAATATTGGTCAGTTAAAATGACATGAGTTTTGCTATTGAAATAAAAACATTTTTCTGAAGTAGACTCATTTTGCAACATTTGTGACATATGACATTTGTATGTGCTGTTATTTAACATATTAGAACACCTTTGAAATTCACAAGCTAATCTCATATTGATTTAAATATATCATTTGATTTAACATACTTAACTTTTCAATTAAGATTATTGTAAATAAAAAACAGCTGTCATGACATGTAACAACATCACATGACCCTTCTGCAGAGTGCTTGCTACAGGTGTAGCTGAAACATGTTATGGTAGTGACAAATGTTTTTGGGGAAAAAAAGAGCAACTGTTTAAATTTGTATAAACTTTTCAAACTCCTTTCATCAACTACTCCAAATAACATTCTTGATTCTTAGATTGGTTAGTCACGTGTGGATTTCTGTCCCAGGATTTCAGGTAGGATGCAATGTGTAAAATAGTGCTGAATTTTGGGAACTGCTGTTTCCCACAGCTGGTCATCTGGCAGAATTCTTTCCACATAAATATCATTTTCACTCCATACTACAAAATCACAATATTGTACATCCACAATGTGAATCTGATCCTGGAGCTGATGGTAATAAGGATGGTTCCTATCCAGTTGTACAGAATCTCCAACCTTGACGAGACAAAAACCAGGCTGTCCAGCACACATCCTCAGACTGACTTCATGCTGTTTGCTCTGTGGGCACTGAAGGACAAGACAATGAAACTTAGACATAAAAAATAAATACGGTAGTCTCCAAAACATTTCAATATGATACTTTTTTAAAGATTGTGTTTCACTCATTTCACTATCCAACACCAATGTTAGAAAATGAGACTATATTTATGTCTCTGTCAACCAGGTGTGTTCCACAGGTAAGAATGTATTAATCTGGACTAAGTTTTAAAAGGTGATGGAAAGGTCACACATTTTTTAACTGGAAACAAGGCAACATCCCACAAACTGCAAGACCATCCCCAAAACTACGGCTACATGCTGTGAAATATGCAAACAACAAAGATTTGAGTAAAAAATTATAGTTGTAACATTCATACTGTGAGGTGCGCAAAGTCTGCAGTGCAGTACCCTAATGCATGCTCAATAATCCAGGTAGAAAAATCTAAAAAAGCTAAGTCTGCAGTGCAGTAGTCCAAACCTTTTGAGAAATAAATTTTACCTTGATTTCACACACCCTGGCTCCATGACAGTCACATGAAACGACTCCATCTGGTGAGGCTCCCATGTATGGCCACCTTGAGTTTAACCAGCTAGTATCTGAAGTTACAAAGAAGATACGATCACCTTGATGATACTGTATTATCAAAACAAAAAAAATCATAATATTTTCAGTACATTAACTTACCTTTTTAATGGAGTTACTGTAGATCTCTGACCTACAGTGTAGAAATGCATATGACTCAACGTTAACACATACAACTCCAGCACGAATTTGGCTTTACAGAAGCTAAATATATTATTTTTAAGTAGATCCACGCACATAGAAATAACAGGGGGCTAACTAAACTTGTTGTTAGCATTAGCGATAGCGTAGTTAGCATAGGCTAATTACTAAATAAATAATACATCTCACTACTCACCCGGGCAGAAACAAGTCGACAACCATTTAAAGCTTCTTTTGATCCTAAATGGTTAACCCAAAACTCGTCCTCGCCAGTTTATTTAGGGCTTTGGCATACTTGCTGTAATCCATTCTGCTGTGTTTTGAACTGGGGAAAATCACTTCCTGCCCCGCATCTGAATTTCGCGCCACTTCCGGGTCACGTGATTGCAACCCAGCAATAAATAGAGGTTGAATGAAAATGTCAGGCAGGCTCCCTCTCTCACTGCTTTTAAGTCTCGCTTAAAAACCCACTGTTGCTCCCTGGCTTTTGACACTGTGTGATTCATTTTAAATCCTGTCTGTACTCTACAATGTTAGCCTTTTAGTTATTATCGTTTTCCATTTGGATCTATGTTTTTATCCTGCGTCCTGGTTTGATTTTGTTGTTCAGCACTTTGGTTGGCCTTGCTGCTGTTTTAAGAGCTTTATAAATAAAGTGGTATGGTATGGTATGCAGAGCTGTCATTTCTAACTCGAACCCGAAACCCGGTCCGGACCAACCCGGATTAGGCCAGGCCGTTATATTGTGATTAATGGGTGGGCCGGGCTGCTCTTGAGCTTTCAATTAGGTCATGATCAGCCGCAATCCATTTATATGATGACATAGCCTGCCATACTTCCACCAGCCGCATGCAGCCATTTCACCACGAGTTGACCAGCCTTGAAAGAGGTAAAAAGTTCAGTTATGCTTCAGAGGGGACTATACTGCCACGCAGAGATCCATCGCCCAAATGGACGTTAATTGACCCAAACACGTGTATCTCAAAGCAGATGCATGTGTCAGAGCTGTCCACGTGTCTCAGTAATTCAGAAGAATGCAGGCAGAAACAGGGTTTAAATGCCTTTTTTGAACAGCCATGAAATGACAAACACCTTCTCAGCTCCAAACCTTCTGCTCCGTTTATTTAGCTGCAGGTCCCGACCGTTAATAACTAACTAAAAATGTCTAAGTTTTTTTTCCCGGGTTCAGACCTGTAATTAACGTTAGTAAGTCGGGTTGGGTGGGGTTCGGAAATTAAGACTGCGGGTTGGTGCCGGTTTGGATCAGATTTTTTGGGCCCGATCAAATGCAACTCTAACGGTATGGTATAGTATGGTATAGTATGGTATAGTATGGTATGGTATGGTATGTACGAATGTGGAGGTGGCTGCCAAGCTTGCTACGAAATGATAAAATGTGCCGAGGTGGGAGTGATGGTGGAAAAAAATCAAAATAATGCTCATGGGCAAAAGTGCAGATTTGTAAATGGTGCCAATGAAAAGATGTCGTGACTCGTGATTCTTAGAAACTGGACGTTCCAAGCAGCCACACAGCTTGTTGGTCTTAGGTTGCAAACGTAGAATACTCTAATTCTGCAATGGAAACATTTCATTGGGGACTGCCTATTATTATCCACATGAAAAGGGTCTACCAACTTTATCAACTATCAACGTTTTGCGACCCAAACCTCAATGTGTACCCCACAAATGTTACATCATAACGACCGGTTCGGGACCATAATGTGTGCTTTTACTTTAATTGGTATTTTGGGTTACCATGGCGATGTAATTTGCAAACAACATGGCTATTTTTCTAATTGAAAAAGCCAAACTCTGAGCAGCTTCTAACTACCACAGTGAGGTCACAAAATGGCTATCAAAGCTAATTTCAAATGGATAGAACTCATCTGTTTTTACAGCTATTTAGCTGAAATCTGGTGTATTGGTAGCTAACAATTCCTTATGGTCTCTGATTGTAAATAAAAAATCCAAGATGGCCACCTGAGCTGATGAGAAAAGAATACTATGTACTGTATCAGATATTTTAGAGAAATTAAGCTGACATTTGATGTGGTGATAGCTGAATGCAATATCCTATAAATACTGAATTTAAAAAAATAGTCAAAGATGGTCACTAAAGCTACATTTAAACGGCTTTAGCTCAGATAATTTTACACATATAGAGCCGAAATTTGGTGTGGTTATAGCTGAGAACGTCGTTTTCCATCACATACTGAATCCAAATCAAAAATCCAAGATGGTCATCATAGGTTTAAAGGAAAAAAATGACTATAACTCATTGTTTTTTCCATAATCAGCTGAAATGTGGTGTGAAAATAGCTGAAAGTGACCCCCAACACACAGTACTTTCAAATCAAAACATTTAAATGTTTGCAACGTAGCAGTCCAGATTTTCTAGGAACTTTCTAGGTTTTTTTAAAACATATTTTTCTTTCAGTTGCCAACTTGTCTCCAGCAGTTGCAGCCCAGTGAGACACCACCTCAAGGTGCCCACTGCTATGTTGACCATGGCTATGAAGCATTTGTGCCGATATGCTTGGTTCTTGCCCAAAACGGTGCTGTGGGTTCTAACCAAACGCCTCGGCGTTGGCTTCGTCTGATCAGGGCACGATGTTCTTATTTTTGATTTTGTCCAGATATCCTCTGACTTATTTTTTATGTTTCATCATGACTGTAGTTGTAGATGTGCAGCCCATCTCATCCTGCACGCAGCCAGAAAAGTCACTGTGTTGTTTTCCGCGCAGCTCCTGATTAGTTGCACCAGTTTTGGAACAGAGCTGCCTTTGTGCACTCGTTTGTCCAGGTCGGCATCTGATTCAGACGATGCAAACGAGGCGGACGCTTCCATTAACCCGCATGTGTGCACTGCTCGTTTAGACGAGTGTCACTGAAGCACAAGAAGTCCATTTAATCGCACGCTGCCTCACTTGAGCATCAGTCACCTCAAAGTCACCCGTGGCCTCTGTGATCTCACGCAGACAAGCGCTCAAGTGGTGCTTGACTTTGAAAGATGTGGCGCTTCAAAAAGGCCTGATTTCAAGGATTCAAGGGGCCCGCAGACTGCAGGATGAACCAACGAGGAGACATTAACAAAGAAAACCTCTGCATCTCTGTCTTTGCTTCCCTGCCTCTGCTGCCGCAGTGCAATTACTCCCGGCCTCTGGAGCAGCCACCCTTGATATTTAGCATCACTTCCAGCAGCCTCGTCCTCCTCCTCAACCTGCTGCTGCTGTGTCACACTTCTATGGAAAGCCAGACGTAATTGGTTCGATTCTGAAAGGCTCCTGCTTTCTGCCAAAGGACCATTAGAAGCGGATTTGGAAGAAATGAGGTGGAGAGGGAGGAATAAACTAAAGCAGGACTAAGAAACTCTGCAGTAGCAGCAGGAGGAGGAGGAGGAGACAAACAATGTAGACAAGAATGAAATCATTCCGGAGCTCAGACATGTTGGTCATCACTGGGATGGATGGTCCGATCCGCTCTGTCAGCTGCGGTCCTGGAACAAGAAACTCTCAACTAAATCAGTTCTGAAGAAATGTTCAAGTGCAAGCACAGCTACTGCCAAAACTCCCAACATAACTCTTTAATAACCTAAACATAACATTATAAACTTAAGAATTTGACCATTTATTGATATTTTTACATTTTAGGACAAATGAAAAGACAATGTTCTTGCATATAAGGGAAAAAATAATTTCATACTAATTTAGCTAAATAAAAAAACACTGAACTCCACAGGCCTTAGTGAGTCCACTTAATTATCTTACATTGCAGCAATAAAGTATACATTTCAAGTGTGCATAAAATAGACCATTTACGTGGTTATGCAATTGTGACTTTTTTTTTTTTTACTAAAAACAAATACATTTATGTACCTTTGACTTTAATTATGTCTTTACTTTTCAAATTATTTTTTTGTTATCAAATAGACTCATCATATTTTGTCCAAGCAACTTTTCCTAATGGTTTTCCAAAGAATTTAGATTTGAGAGAAAAATCCCATTGTGAGGCTGGAAGTTAGAAAAATGAAGTAAATCTACCAGTAATCAACACATTTTGCATATTCTATTAGAAACATCTTTCACCTATTAGCAGAAAATGGACCAGCTAAAACAAGCGTTTTCTGTTGTGGATGTAAAAACTAATAAAATGAATTTCATGTTTGATCAAAGTTTCAAAGAGCTGCATGTGGCCCCAGAGCAACAAGTTGCAGACAATGTGACATTATCAACTATCAATTAAACATTCTTTTGAAAAAAAAAATCTGAATAAATCTTAAAACCTAAACTGCTATTGTATTAAAATGTAAAATACATCAAGGAGTCATTGGAGGTGGTTAATCTGATTAGGATGCCTCCCATTGGAGGTTTTCCAGGCACATCCCACTGGAAACAGGCCCCGAGGCAGATCTTGAACTCATTGGAGGGATTGTGCATCTTCTTCGGCCTGGGAATACCTTGGGGTCCCCCAGGAGGAGTTGGAGAGTATCTCTGGGAGATGGATGCCTGTGTTTTTCTCCTGGACCTGCTGCACCTGCAACCTAGATAAGCAGCAGAAAATGGATGTGGGATTAAATACTTAGAAAAATATAAAAGCTACAAAAAACAAATGTCAACACACATTTTTCAGATGTTTTGATATATGAACAATTAAAATGTCACAAAAGTCCATCCATGCATCCATCCATCCATCCATCATCATCTTCCACTTGCTCCGAAGTCAGGGCAGCAGCTTGAGCAGGGAGGTCTAGACATCTCTATCCACAGCCACCTCTTCCAGTTCTTCTGGGAGGATTCTAAGGCGTTCCCAGGCCAACCGAGCGACATATTTTAGTCTCTCCAGTATGCTCTGTGTCTTCCCCTGGGTCTCCTCCCAGTTTTTTTCATTCAACTTTTATTTATACAGGTTAGTCTCATTAAGCTGTGAGGACTCATTGACACGAGAGACCAGTTGGACGTGCCCAAAGCACCTCCCTAAGAAGGCGCCCGGGAAGCGTCAATAACAGATGCTCAAGCCACCTCAACTGGCTCCTTTTGATGTGGAGGAGCAGTGGCTCTACTCTGAGTCTCTCTCGAATAACTGAAATTCTCACCTATCTCTAAGAGAGAGTCCAGCTACCCTTAGGAAGAAACTCATTTCAACTGCCTGTATTCGCAGTCTTGTTCTTTTGGTTACTACCCAAAGTTCTTGGCCATAGTTGAGGGTAGGAAGGTAGATGGACCGATAAACAGAGAGCTCAGCTCAGTCTTTACCACAACAAACAGGCACAGAGTCCACTATACTACAGATGCCACACCCATCTGCCTGTCAATCTCACGCTTCGTTCTTTCCTCACTCGTGAACAAAATCCCAAGATAATTGAACTCCTCCACTTGAGGCAGAACCTCACCCTCGATCTGAAGAGAGCATTCCACCCTTTTCTGGTTGAGGACCATGGCCTCAGATTTAGGGGTGTTGATTCTCTTCCAAGCTGCTTCATACTTGGCTGCAAACCGCTCCAGTGAGAGCTGGAGATCACGGCACAATGACGCCAACGGGATCACATCATTGGCAAATAGCGGAGATGGAATTCTGAGGCCACCCAACCAGACTCCCTCCACCCACTGGCTGCACCGAGAAATTTTGTCCATGAAAGCCATGAACAGAATCTGTGACAACAGGCAGCACTGGTGGAGTCCAACTCCCAAGTTGAAGGGGTCCAACTTACTGTTGGCAATGCGAACCAAACTCTCGCACCGCTTACATAGGGTTCAAACAGCCTGTAGCAAAGGGCTCCCAATCACATACTCACGGAGCACCCCCCACAGTGCACTCCAAGGAACACTGTCAAATGCCTTTTCCAAGTCCACAAAACATATGCAGACTGGATGGACAAACTCCCATAACCCCTTGAGCACCCTAGTGAGTGTAAAGAGCTGGTCCAGTGTTCCACAGCCAGGACAGAACCCACATCATTTCTGCTAGACCTGCAATTCAAACAACTTTTAGACTCACTTCTCCAGTACCCTTGAATAGACCCCACCTGGTATGCTAAGGAGAGTTATGCCTCTATAACTGGAGCACACCCTTCAGACCCCTGTTTTGAAAAGGGGAACCACTACCCCAGTCTGCCAATCCAGTGGCACTGCCCCTTATGTCCATGCGATGTTGCAAAGGTGTGACAACCATGAAAGCCCCATAACATCCAGAGTTTTAAGGAAATGAGGGTGGATCTCGTCCATCTCCGGAGCTCTGCTGCTGCAGAGCTTTTTAACTACTGGGGCTACCTCAGCCACGGTTATGGACAGATCAACTCTAAAGTCCCTTAACTCACCTTCCTCCATAGAAGATGTGTTGGTGGGATTGAGGAGAGCTGAGGAGTATCTATGACCTAGGGCATCCTGATGCCAAGTGCACTTATGTACACCCTTATACTTTGAACATGGTGTTCATGGTGGTCAAACTATGACTAGCACAGAAGTCCAACAACAGAACACTACAGTACTTGGGTAAAAGTATATCAGAGGTATTTTCTTTTCCGAAAACAACAGGAAGAAACTATAAGCAGGAAAAGGATAGTATGAATCGCTGACTTGTCATTCCCTTTATAGGGGTACTTCTGTTCCTATGTATTGAGGCACCCTTAATGAATCACTTGGAGCCGGTCCACCTGAATGTTCCTGTCTGTCTGAGCTGTGTGCTTTTAACAGATTTAAGAGCCCAAAATAAGAAGCCTGCAGCGGGGGCAGAGCTGGAATCAGATTGTCTTTGACTCCCACTGATGTTGGCAGGACTACAGTCGTCATGAAATTTTAATATTAACGACTCATTTTGCCACATTTCCTTATGTGAGCTGAGTCACCTCCAACATTTACAAACTGATCCACAAACAGTCTCTCCTAGATCCTTCTGCTCTTCTGTTTCCTGTTGAAACCAGAGTAAAGATTGCAGTGTGCCACTCACTCCTCCAACTCTCTGACAAAGTGAAGGGTAGATTGGTGCGCCGTGTCTGGGTTGAAGACAACTAAAACTAGTTGCTGCTGAAATAATTTGTTCATAATACATCAAGCGTTCCCCATTGCTGAGGGAATTTTTAAATTCATGTATTTTTGCTTGTTTGAGGCAGCACAGAGTAACGGATCCTGGTGAGTGAAAGGAGCAATTTTACACAAAACCAGATGCAATGATGGAGCAAGGGGGTGGCCAGTGGTGGCATTGGCAACCATAGATTAATTTTTAGCCACTCCAATCATTTGAAGAAACTATACGTTTAAGCAAAATAAACACTAGAAAGCATAGTTTCCTCAAATTACTGGGGTGGCCAGTTTATATACATATTTGGCTGTGTTAAATCTTGGATTTTGATGTGGCAACCTGATGTTTCATAATCAGTTTTGTTAGATTCAGCCACACACCCAGGGCCAGATATTTGAGGCGATATTATTTTGAGGAAATAATAAGATATATCCTGTAGCCATGTTTCTTGAAAGAAGATTTAAATTTGATGTTGAGTTTTGAGCCTTTTGTAAATCAGAAGATGAATCCATCTAGCATTTTTTTTTTCATGTCAATACAAAGTCTCTGGTCAGACATCAAAAACTGGATTAATCTCCAACTTTACATTCCTCCTTTTCATGCTGATGCCATTTTACTTTATGTGGATAATTTAAGCTCAGCTTTCTCTGATGCCATACATATAGTTGTACTTATAACAAAGTACCACATTCACTGTAGTAAGAGGATGGATAATAAGCCCTCCTTCCTGTTTCATGAACGATTTGAAGTCATACTATTCTTCATTAAGTAGATTAAAAAAAACGCTAGAATCATCTCACAACAGATAAAAACTTATCGTTTTAATTAAAACAATAAGTTTCTCAAAGAAAAAAACTGATGAGCTTGTCAGCAGGTAAGGAGCGTTTACCTTCGGGACAAGTTGAGTTTGTCGATTGGTCAGTTACTGACACGCCTTCTGGTTTGATTGGCAGGTCTCACCGTCGAGGATCCGACTTAAAAAACAAACAAACAAACAAAAAAAACAAAAACACAAGAGCTGCAGCGGCCGCACTGGGAGGAGGCGGGGTGGCCCAAATGCAGCGGGAGCGCAGCAGTTTCTCTGTGCAGTGCAGGGCTCCAAGATGACCAGATATTTTGCTTGTGCCCTCACTGCCCTGGGCCCCTTAGAGATCGTGCCCCCTGGGCACTTGCCCAGCAGCCCATATGGTTAATCCGGCCTTGCACACACCACAGTGGAATTTGGCATGTTGCTTATTTTTGACTCAATCATTTGATGAAATTTTAGTTTTAGCAATATAAAAACCAGAAAGCATAGTTTCCTCAAATAATAAGGGTGTCAGGTTGACATAAATGTATGATGGTAGCCATTTTTTATATTAACTTGGCAACCCAATTCTTGATAGTGAGCTTTCTTACACCTAGATCCAGCAACACACCAACATGGAAGCTAGCACTTTGCTCATTTATCAAGTTATCCAGCTCACAGGGGTCACATATATACATATAGGGTGCGTAGCCATCTTGAATTTTGATGTAACAACTAGGGGTTGAACGAGTAGATCATTTTTAAACTCGACCTTAACATAATAATACTCTATTAGAGCTCGAGTAGTTGATGATGTCATAGGATCTCAAGATGCAAAACATAATTAACTAATTAAAACCGCAACAACAAAAAAAAGTAATTTATTATTTTCAAAAAAAGACCAACAAAACATTGGGAGCATAGATTAGGCTCCTACCATTTATCTTACAGCAAATAAGTCACAGGAAACCCAAAATTGTTAGTTATTATTATTAAGCTGCAAAAGGGAAAAAAATGTGCGGCACGTCAAAAATGAAACTAAAAACAGTGGGGCGGTTGACCACCCTGCACCACCGCCTGTGGTGCTGCACATTAGGTTTAGTTTTAGAGATTAATATGTTAATAGGGTTTTATAGATTTAGAGATTAATATTTTTTGCCTTTTATTTGTGAAACAAGGTCAGAAGAAGCTGGTTCTGGTTCGGTCGATTGGACCCGGTGTTACACCACAATCTGTGACCTGCAACAGTTCATGCAACACCGCCTCCTACGGTCACAATATACGGTGGTCACAGGATATGGTGTAACTGTTCGCAATGCGCTCCAAACAGGAGTTGATTCATTTTCTATTCTGTAACTGCGACATGATGACATCACTACGAATACTCGACTTGAAATAAAATAAAATCTCGATAGAGGTCCAAGTAATCGATGTGTCGATTAATCGAGTAGTCTGTTAAAGCCGTAGTAGCAACCCAGTTTTTAGCTGAAGCCATACACAAAACTGGAAATTAGTACTTCACCTATTGGAGCAAATTGGAGGAATTGGAAAAACCCTCCATGATACATCCATTTATGAATGTTGTGAGGATGATTACTTGAAGGCTCAGATGGTAGAGCTGTTACCTCTCAGCGAGAAGGTCACCGGTTCAGATCTCAGCCCGGGACCTTTCTTGGTGGAGTTTGCATGTTCTCTCTTTGCATGTGTGGATTTTCTCTGAGTACTCCAGTTTCCTCACACAGACCAGAAACATGCATGTTAGGCTGATTGGTAATTCTAAATTGTCCCTAGGTGAGTGAGCGAGTGAATGGTTGTTTGTCTTGTTTGTCTCTATGTGTCCCTGTGATGAACTGGAGACCTGTCCAGGGTGTCCCCCGCCTCTTGCACAGTGATAGCTGGACATTGTAAGGATGGCTCCATCCTGTTGTCATCCCTTGTCGTTGCACCTTGTTTAACTTATCCATGTCTTGATTGATTCCTCCTTGTGTTCCCAGCTGTTCGTAATCACGTCTTGTCTTGTCTGTGTATATAAACCTGTCTGTGAGTTCTGTCCTTTGTCGCATCCTCGTTGGGTCTCCCCTTGATGTCTCCTGTGTTGCCCCTGTCTCCCAAGTAGGGCTGTGCGATATGACGATATATATCGTGGGGACGATAGAAACGTGTCTATCGTGCTACTTTCCTTCTATCGTCTCTATCGTGATAAATAAGAATAAAAAAATAACTGTCGCAAATAAGCTTCATATTGTGGTTTTGCGAGATGACGGCGCGGCTTTATGTTTGACGCACGCGCGGGTTTGCGACACATGCTTTACGTGGTTAAACTCGAGAGCAACAGAGACGCAGGCGCATGAAGCCGGTGTCTCAACCATAGATCTCAACAAGGAGAAAACAGCTGCACAGGCAGCCCAAGAAGAATAACTTTTACCAAAAAGAGGGGGAAGCTCACCTTGTTAGCTTCCATTATTTCGCTCCGCTGAAACTCTGAGACAAAATGGGTCCAGAGGACACGAACCCAGAGTCCAACCGAGTCCGAACTCGGGTCCAGTTAACCAATACAAAACAGACCAGAGACACAACAGAACCGCAATCAAACGCAACGTTTTCTCTTTTCTGTTTCTTGCTTTGTTTACTCAAACTTCAGAGCGGATTTCTTCTTCGTGAGTTTCATTAGCAGCTGTTGTTTTACCGCCACCTGCAGGAAAAATTTGGACCAAAGTAGAAAAGGAGTTGTTTGTTTGTTTGTTAGTTTATTCATTTTATAAAATGAAATACAACAATTAACGTATTCATAATAGAAAAAATATAATAAAATGAAAGGTAGCAGATGAAGAATAAATCTTATTAAATCTGCTCCTTATTCATCTAATAACAGTTCAAACAATATTTTCTATAATAACAAAATAAGTAAATAACTCAGTCAATTTTCAATTCACATATATCACACATTAAATTAGATTCATTTATATTTTTTTAGCAATTCATTTTTTACCAGTTTCTTAAATACAAGGAATGATTTGGCTTCCTTAACATTTGTCATTTGGCATTAAGTCATTCCATAATCGTACTCCTTGAATTAAGGTAGATCTTAGGTAGATCTAGTTTCTACTTTGGTCCAAATTTCCTTGTTCTTTTTGTTCACATTCTTATAAATGTAACTATCTGTAGTAAAATAATAAAATAAAAAAACTTTGGTCCAAATTTTTGCTGTACACACACACACACACACACGTGTTGTATATATCGTGATATATATCGTTATCGTGATATAAAAAAGTCCATATCGTGATATATGATTTTTTCCATATCGCCCAGCCCTACTCCCAAGTGTGAGTTTGCTGCCCTGTCAGCCCTTTGATTTATTATTATTAAATATCTATTTTTTGTATTCCTGGCTCCCTGTGTACTCTTGCTTGCACCATTGGGTTTGTTCCTGCCTTCAGAGTACAGGTAAATCCTGACAGATATGGGCACCGGTGACCCCTGCAACCCAGAAAAGTAAGATGCAGGTAAAGATAATGGATGGATGAATGTATGGTTGGATGGATAGATGGATTGATGATAACTTGAAAATAAGTGAGGTACCAACTTCCATTTTGGTATCTTCCAATAGTACAGAGTACACACACCCAAACTCATATTGACTTCCAGTTTATTTGAGCACAGAATTTTTGTTCTCCGTGGGACAAATTAAACAATAGTCTCTGTTTGTCTGTCCATCCATCTGTGAATGTTGTGAGAATGATAACTTGAAACATAAGTGAAGTACCTACTTCCTTTTTAGTGTGTGTCTCTAGGTTAGCCTGGTTAAAACCAGACCATTGTCCTTCACTTCGCTTCGTACTAGGGTCTGGAGTTTCTCCTATAGAGAACCGATTCTTGCTGGAGGCGTGGCCTCTGCTGAGGTTACCCAGTCGTTAACGTTTGGCCGTGACGTATGTTGCGCGGAGCTGCAACATACATCACGTTAGCCTGTCCAGTCCAGTTAGCCTGGTGAGGGCCAGGCTAACTGTTCAGATAAACAGCTCAGAAACCACTCAGTGGATATTTTTTCTGCTACCAGTGTGTGTCTACCAACTGACTGTTGGCCTGGATGAAACATTTGAGATAAAATTTGATTTTTTATAATTTATTTTCGTAGCGCACCCGAGGCTGTTTGGAAAATGTCAAACCGAAACAATTTAAATCCAGCAGATTTGACCATTTCGTGAATTGATTTAGGAACAGTTAAGCTCAGGAACACTTGTGCTATAACGTCAGCTAAGAAATATATTTTTTCTCAGCAAATAAATAATAGTTTTTACCGTGTTCTCTTGTAAATTCCTTCGTGCCGGCAGCCATTTTAAACAGGGCAAACTGACGACGTCAGTCGACGTCGTTCAAAACTCTGCCTTCTGTTCTCTGATTGGTCCGGAAACTCCGCCTTCTGTTCTCTGATTGGTCCGGAAACTCCGCCTTCTGTTCTCTGATTGGTCCGGTCAAAAATCTACCGGCGAAATCCTTGTCTATGGGAGAAGTCCCAGACGGAGCAGTGAAGGGAAATGAGAATTGAGCGGAGCTGCGTAGGAAGGCAAGGGCCAGGCTACATCTAGGTGTAAGAAAGTTTATTATCCATAAGTGGGTTGCCATGTCAAAACCTAAGATGGCCACCACCACTATATCCATATAAACCATCCACCCATATCACTTGAGGAAACTATGCTTTCTAGTTTTTATATTGTTTAGTAGGCTATAGTTTCCTCAAATGATTAGGGTGGCTGGTGGGGTGGCCAAATATTAATTTATGTTAACCAAGGCCACGTTTGGCTGCCACCATTGCACCTGGTGGAAGATAAAATTGCTTTCTCGACTCACCAGACTTAATCACTCTGCACTTTCTCGAACAAGGAAAATAAGTTTGCCAATCTTACTTTACGCAGTGCAACTCCTACCTTCTTGAATCTCTTGCATTGAAAATATTAAGGTTTACTTGCATTCCCTGTTTAATTCCATTCCAGAAAAACACTCATCTCAAACACTACAAACATACACTATTCCAATCTATCAGTGGCTGAGACATCGGCGTACCGCTTGTTTATGGATTTGCGGACAGATACCCTCTTTATACTGCGATCAGGAACAGTTAACTAAACTAGGCTGTGTGGGATATTAGTGAGTAATTACAAAAGGTTACAGATTGCCCCTGATGGGTATTTCAAGGGGATGATTAGTTAAAGTTTCAGCTGACTGGCATCAGTTTGTGCTGCAGGTGTGGGGCATTCACTGTCACAAGGAGAACTGAAAGAACAAACCCTGCACCTGCTATCAGACTGAACCACCCCATCTTTCTCCTCATGCTCGCTCTCCTTACAGCCAGTGAAAGAAAGTGTGGAGCTTGCGGTCTGCTCGGGTAGCCATTTTAGGGAGGAATACATGAACAGGAAGTAGTCGTGTCTTTTGGGTGAATGTGAAACCTCCAGCTGTCAAATGAGCTCCGAGTATCTATGGTAGAAAACCACCGAGTTTCTTGGTGACAGGCAGTAGAAAATGAAACACAAAGGCTTTGAATAAAGTAGCCTCTAAATGTTTGAGCACTTTTCTGCCAACCACACGCATGTCTAAAGAAGCATGAGTTTGAAGAACTGAAAACTTAAAGCTTCAGTACAGCTGATGTGAGACTTCAGTTAGAGGAAAAAAATAAAAATTGTCACTTTATAATTTAAAGGCTTATATTCCTTGAAGAAATGCGTATACAGTAGCCCACCGTCCGGGTTCAGTGTCTTGCCCAGGGACACTTCAACATGTGACTGCTGGTGGAATTGAACCCCCAACTCTCCCATTGGAGGGTGACTGCACTACTCAGCTGCAGCTGCCCAATTTACCCTAAGTGTTAACAGTTACATGCATTTTCTTATCCTATTTGTACACAACACCATTAACAGTCATCATACGGTATTTACAATTTTGTTCTGATCCTCCATTTCTGTGATAGACTCAGTTCCTTTCAGAGAAACCTTCAGCTTGCTGCCGTCTTGTAGAACCACCCCCTTGACTTTCTCTCCAGTCATAAGCCGTGTTTCCATCAAGGTTTCTAGGTGCACATTTTGAAATAGCGCAGCAGAAAAGCTTAATGGAAACGGCAAAATGCGAGGTTACTTCCTGAAATGCGCTAAAAAGTTTATACGCTCGCTTGAGGTGGTTTTTGGGATTTGAGATGCGCTAAACGACAGATGGAAACACATTTTCCGACTCATTTCTGACGTAGCGAACATTCACGTCACGTGACGTTCAGCTGTTTCCGCTCCGGACAACATGTAACATCGCTAAAACTAGTTGGCATGACAGAATAAATACAACTCGCCCGATAGCAACACGTACCTGAAATATTCTCTCCATTTTGACGAGATGTGTGGCCGGGTTCTGTTTTCAACCGCTACTTCCTGTTTACTGTAGACATGCGCAGTGCTGACGTCTGACGTAATGACGCTGACGTCTGACGTAATGACGCTGTGCGCGGCTTGGAAGAAGCGCTTCAAGCCAGTAGATGGAAACACTTCTGATCTGCATTAATTTGTATTTACATATTTGCGAGGTAGCTCAAAATTCGAAATGAAAATGGATGGAAAAACAGCTATAGTCTCTAGCTCAGTCTCCTGGCCTATTGTGAACGTTGTGGCCATTACCTTTGAACCAGTAGTATATATATAAGTCCAACCAAGAACTGGGTTTGCAAATTAGCCTGTGGCTAGAAAACCTTTGTACAAGACAACGGTTGCTTCGTTTTTAACATGTAACATTGTTTATTGTGCTGTCCTTGACGCCGTGGCGTAGTGGTAATGGCAGTCGTCCCCCAATCGGAAGGTTGGCGGTTCGAATCCCGGCTCCCCACACCATGTGTCGTTGTGTCCTTGGGCAAGACACTTAACCCCGAGTTGCTCCCGGTAGGACTGGAAAGCACCTTGCATGGTAGTCTGCCGCCACCGGTTTATGAATGTGTGTAGCATTCAATGTGTGTAGCGCTTTGAGATTTTCACTAATGAAAAGTGCGTTATAAATTGAATTCATTATTATTATTATTAAATAAACTTGAATGAAATGAAATATAATAATATAAGTCCTACGTGTTGTCATCATCGTATGTTCCCATACGTTCATTGCATTTAATCCATCACACCTGAGATACACCCAGGTGGAGGAGTGGGCAGCTATGTAAGCTCCCAGGGAGCAGTTAGAGATTTGGTGTATTGTTCAGGGACACCACAACATGTGGGAATGGCTGGGAGTCGAACTGCAACTTCCTGGTCCCATCGGCTCCCCTGCCTCTACCATCTCTGCCCCTGTGATAGTGCTAGGGATCTTGAAGTGGTCACCATTCTTCTCCGTTTCGGAGATGCTCTTGATGTCTTTTCCTTTCTGGATGAGGTCATCAGGAATATATACAGTATATGTATGTATGTATGTAAAAATACATACGTATGTGTATGTATTGTTTATTTTTTTGCTTTTATGCTATTAGTGCTTAGCATATTTTTAGTTGGTGGTTTTTTTTTTGTTCATATCGTAGATCTTATTACTGTTTTTTTTTTACATTTTATCATTGGATGTAACTGGGAACATGTGTACATAATCTCGTTCCACCACATGTACCACATGTGGTGCGAACAACAATAAAGAATCTCTGACTCTGACAAATTACAATTTCAGACCCTTGAAAGGCTTGTCCATGCCTAAAAATTTAAGAAATGAGTTTTTGCTATTAGCAAAATGCTCTGCTACATTTGTTGTCTCTGGTTGGCTTGCTGCTGTTTTTGCTTGTTTTATTTTTTTGGTTGACTGTCCATCTTTCCTATGTATGTCCTAATGAAATTATAATATGTTCCTAAATGTCTTTTTTACCTGAAGCATGTTGTTTTTTCCCCTAATTATCTTCTAGGAGTATACCAGAATGATTAATTTACATATTAAAAATCACAAAATGTTCCGGGGGGCACAGACCCCCCCCCCCCCCACACACACACACACACACACTCTCTCCAGGTGCTAGCTTTATTACCTTTTTCATCCCCTGTGAGTTTGCAGGTGTGTGTTTACTGTTCAATTTTAGTGCAGCCAAACACTCATCTGGAAAACAACAAACGCTTATTATTCAGATCTCTCAGCGGTAGGGGACATCGTCAGCCAACAATATATTTCCATATTTGACTGATGCAAAGCTCGCTTTCCCTGCCCATCAATGTTTTTTTTTCATCTTCCTCTTCCCCAACTCTCCTCTCCTCCCTTCACCTCACCTCCTTCCTTCCCCGAGGGAACACCATAGTTGCTAATCTCTGTTTGCAGCCGGTGCTCCCTCACCACCACCAGTGTGGCATTCTGCATGTCCAGAGCAAAGGAAATATTCGTCTCTCAGTTGCCTGTAGTCTGGATGGAAACAGCCTGCCACCAGCTGCTCTATCAGCCCTCTAGAGAACTGTATCTTTTCCGTCATGCAGCACCCGCACTACAACTTCTTGTGACAAACACAGTGTTGTCAAAGAGATAAGTGGAGTGTGGGTGTATGATAAGAAAAACTATTCTTTTAAATCTCACATTAGGACAAAAGTATGAAATAATCCTCTAAAGTCAGCCTTTTTTCAGTTCACAGCTAAAGTTAGAAATAAAGTCAGCATTTAAAGAAGAAGAATCATATTTATTGTTCTAGTTCTAAGTAAAGACGTCTGTCCCTCGTGGCAATCTTTATTCCATGTTTTACTGTTATCTTGTGAATGTTTTAATAGCCTCTGGCTGTGGCGTTCAGCTGGAGAAAAGCCATTACACTCACCAGTGATGTATAAGTGTGAGTGAGAACACAGGATGCAAGGAGTGTGACCCAAGTGGTACAAGAAAATCTGTTCCAGTCACTTCACATGATAACTGTATGTCAATATGTTTAGTAATGTTTAGCTCACTATTATCACATCATTGCAGAACCGGTGTCTCACACCTTTAACCTGTCCTTAAGTCAAAACACCATTCCAGATGCTTGAAAAGCAGTCTTTGTTCTACCCTTATTGAAGGGAGGTGACCCCACCACACTGAGCAATTATCAGCCAATCTCTAAACTGCATTTTAGCTATGGTTCTAAAAAAAACTGATAAACTCTTAAATCAAAAAGTATTTGGATTATTTTCACATTTTACCTCCCCATCAATCTGGTTTCAGGAAACAACACAGCACAATGACTGCTTTGCTGAAGGGTTTTAATGATGTTGAAGCATTGGATGCTAAGGATTATTGTGCTGCACTTTTCTTAGACTTGTCTAAAGCTTTTGACACTGTGGATCATGACGTCTTGTGTCATAAGCTCTCAGAAATTGGTTTCTCAGATCACACCATTGGTTGGTTCTCTAACTATTTTTCAGATCAGAGGCAGTGTGTTTCCTCCATTTATCTAACTGTTAACAATGGTGTACCACAAGGCTCAGTCTTAGGACCCACCCTCTTTACAATCTACATATGGTAATGTAGGTCAGAGCATCCCTGATGCATCCTTACATTTCTCTGCTGATGACACAGTTGTTTAATGTCAAGCTAAAACATTTTGCTAAGGCTTTCCAGCCTTTGCAATCCGCCTGAAACTCATCCAGTCAGATTTGTTCTGTCTCAAACTTGTTCTAAACGCCGACAAAACCAAAGGGATGTCGTTTTCAAACAGGAAGTTGGTCCCAGCGGTCCTAACTTCTATTTTATCTTTGAATGGTGCTCCTATTGAGTTTGTCAATTCCTACACATATTTGGGTAACTTGGTCGATTCGCATCTCTCTTTTAAGCTCCACGTAGAAAACCTAGTAAAGGAACTGAAAGTTAAACTGGGTTTCTTTTTCAGAAACAGATCATGTCTAACTCTGAATGCTAGGAAACGCCTTGTATCTGTGACTTTCCTTCCCTCCATTGATTACGGTGACATTCTCTACATGAATGCTCCTACAAGCACCCTGCGGATGTTGGATGTTGTCTATCATGGTGCACTAAGATTCATAACTGGTTGTGATTATCGTACCCACCACTGCACCCTGTATTCACTGGTTAACTGGACATCATTAACCTCACGCAGACTCTTCCACTGGTACATTTTCATCTTTAAATCACTTCTTGGTCTGCTGCCCTCATACATCTCCTCCTACATGTCTTTGCGTGAGTGCAGCTACAGCGTGCGCTCTCAGGACATGATTACCTGCAGTGT
>JBBPBX010047052.1:0-14376 GCA_038048925.1 Garcialebias charrua | reverse complement strand
TTTTACCATGTAATACAGGTGTGTGTGTGTGTGTGCATGTGTGTGTGTTTCAGCATGCACGGCTGGCACACAGTACCTGATCCAAAGATGCCTGCAGCCTGTGCGATTCCACCAGCGACTCCTGAATCAGCGCACTGCTCGCCTTGGTTTGGTTCAGACTGTCTATCAGCTCCCTGTTCTCGAGAATATTACCTTGAGCTGTAGCCAATGTCTGGCAGAGTATAAAAAGACAAACAGATGGACATGTTGTAACAGATGAGTGGAACAGGAAGGGGAAAAGGAGAGTTGAAGAGATAAAATAATGTAAGACAGAGAGTTTGTCATTAGGTTTCTGTCATTTGGCTGAAATCTGTGATATAACAAAATGAAGAGACGTCTGAAGTGTAAGTGCAAGCATTATTTTTTTAACAAGTGTTCATTGAACACTACAACTCTTCCACTAATTCCCTGTGGAATCTATTCTCTGAAACGCTGTGATAAAATGTATTCAAATAAATTCACGTAAAATAGATAGAAACTGGTGGAGCGAGGACATGTCAAGTTGAATATGCTGCTTTGATTCAGGAATAATTACACGTCTTGTACCACTGAAGCACTGACACCAGGCTGGTGGTATTAACTGTGTGTGAGTGTGACCAAAATGTCCCTTTGACCACACATAAAAGATTTTCTTGGTTAAGTGTACGTGTCTCCCAATGTATTGTGTTCAAATATAAATCTGAATGTGTAGAAACCAATGTTCAGTGGCCTTTTTTTTTTAGGAATTAGTATATTTTATTTACTAGTTGTGCCAATTATTCAAATTTTAATTGCATAAAATACTGACCAACAGTTTTAATTTTATACAACAAAGTTCAGTCAGGTCATGTGGACGGTTTCTTTTGTTGTTGTTGAGATGTTTCGTCCTTTAACCTGAATGAACTTTGTTGGATTTTGTTTTTACCTGGATTATTGAGCATGAACTTTGAAGTTTTAATTTTAGTTCCAAATTGCTGTGTGGATGACAAAAACAAACTTGAATCAAGAGGACAAACATCTCTGCTTAAAATCAGCTTCAATCGATCATAAAAATAATTCAGAGTGTTTGAGATACAAACTTCCCCAGACCCACTGAACTAAACTGAGCTGAAGTAAAAGCACAGTCATTAAAGCTCCCTAAAGCTTCCAGCTGATTAAAGCGTGCGGGGGGGATGGGGGGGGACGCACTCTTCCAGCACCACAGAGACATCGGATCGATAATGAGCACTAGTGCTTCCACCTTTGGCAGAGAGTTCTAGCTTATATATTTGGAAGGGATACTGATTGCGGCACTAGCAACTGCTCCTGCGTGGTCTGTATACGCTGCCTCATTCTGTCTACAACCCTGTTGTCAGAGCAGCAGTGCGAGTTAGCAACAAAGTCTGCAGTGCAGGGGGAGCTAAGTATTCCTAGCTAAACGTTTTGAAAATATTTCTTCCCACATAAACTGCAAACATGCAAGGTATGTCAAACATGTAAGGTACAGGAATGATTAACTTGTCTAAATAAAGGTTGAATGTTGAAAGTTGGCAAGAGGTACCTCCAACAAAGATTCTTCCAACTGAGCCAGCTGTATCTTCTTGTCCTCCTCTTGCTGCAGTAGTTTTGTTTTCTCAGTCTCCAATTCTGGCTTCTCGTGCTGGATGGTTAGGGCCAGCAACTGATGAGCAAACACCCCAAAATGAGCAAAAGCAAAGAGAAGAGATACAGTAAGATAACAGAGAAATGCATGCAGTATGAACACTGTAATATTTCCCCAGAGAAAACTTTTGTTTCTGTTGGTAAGCACCAAGCTCAGTGAGCTAAACTCAGATGGAGAAAACTATGCAGCACCGGTGAAACTAGTCACATGCTGTAGGTTTTTATTATAATTATTTCCCAAATTAACCATTAGCTGGATTGGACAACACAAGCACAGATGGTTTCTGTGCTTGTGTTTAGTTAGTGTGTCAGCTAGGATACCTGTCCTCGCAGGCCTGCCCTGGTGGTGGTGAAGTTGACTTCTGTCACCACTGAAGCAGCGTCAGGGGGGATGAAGGGACTGGGATTCCGTGTAGCCAGGAAGAGACGGAAGTCCTCGTTGTAATCAATAACCTTGTCTCCTATCTGAACCACATATCGGGGACCTGCAAGTGCATGCGTGTGATCATTAAGAAGGTGAATTACAACACGCTGTTCCTTTCAGACTTGTAACTTTGCCTATAATGGCCACTTAAAATCCTGTCTATTCTCATATTTTCTCATTTACTTCCTGTCTCCTGCAAGTCTGCAATGCAGTATTTCAATGCCTTTACCTTGACTCGTTTTTTTCTCTCTCTCGCCATGTCGCTAAGCAGCACTTAAGTGAATAGCTTGCCCTTTCACAGAGATTTTCTGTTTCTGCTCTTTCCAATTCAAATTGACAATCTCCTCTCACTGGGTGATTCAGAGCTGTATGACTCATGCTCATTTCCACAGATAAGGTATCTCATCTTTGTTAATATGTATATGATTGGTATGCAATTACTGACAGCAAGCCAAGAATAGAAAATATCCGTGGTTACAAAATAGCTCCACGTGGTACTGCATTACTTCTACAAGATTCAAGGGGTCTGATAAAGTGAAGAATAAGACAGAGCACAGCAAGCTGGTTTTATATTGTAAGTAAAAATGCAATTTGGTTAGAATAGCATACTTTACAAACTCCTTTACTCTTTACAATAAAGCAAACAGGAGATGCACAGCGATCATTCAAATACTGTATGGGCAAAATGGAGTGCAGAATTAGATAAATGTACAAGGGGAGCTACACACCGGGTAAATTATTCTGAAAGCTCTGAGTGTGTGTGTGTGTGGGTGTGTGCATGTGTGTGCGTGTGTGTGTGTGTGTGTGTATACCTTTATGCACTGACTTGCAACGTGTTTTGGGAAAATTTTAGTCCAGTTTTAATAACCTTTACACAAACTTATACTGTACATGAAATCATGAATGTTGTGCTTTTTTCCCATTATAGAAGACACAATATTTCAGTTGTGATGAACTTGCTTTGTTTCAAGTTCAATCAATCAATCAAGCAATCAAGCAATTTATTCATTTCAAATTTTAAAAACACAAGAATACTGTTTACAAAAATACACAATATAAAATCAAAAATACATGAAATGAAAGGAGGCAGAAGAAGAAAAAAATCTTGTTATATCTGCCCCTTCTTCAACAAAATTAATTCATACAATCAATTCAAACAGCAATCGCAAAAAATAAGATTATAAATGATTTCTCACACAATACCATATATAGTAATTTGCATATGATCTAATTTATGAATATTTGTTCAAAAAAATTGTTTTAATCATTTTCTTAAATATATGTATTGATTTTGCAATTTTAATATCAGGTTCCAAACCATTCCACAGTCTTATTCCTTGTACAGTACTAAAGTAGACCTACTCTTTAAACTGGTTCTGTGTTGTGGCATAACCAAAAGATCTGTTCCCTTGAGATTATAAGTACTAGTCCATTTTACAAAAAGCATTTGGATATTTAAGGGTAAATTGAAATTCTGAGCTTTGTATAATACTAAAAGAATATTATAGTCAACCAAATTTCAATGAGAATATTCAAGTTCAATGAGATGGAAAATAAAAATTTCTGGAGAACCTCGAAAAACGTTTGCATTGCCAAAATTGTTGAACTGAAACTGATTAAAACGTGGAAGTACAGGTTATTCCGCATTTTAAGAATGTTGGAATTTTTATTTGCTTGTCACAGAAAAAAAAAAACTGTGACAAGCTGCTACAAACATCTTGACAGAGACCTGAAAGGTCAGAGTTAGCGAGGCTTTATTGTCATTTCAGCAACCGTATGTACAAGTACATATTGAAACGAAACAACATTCCTCCAGGATCACGGTGAAACACGGAAAATAAAGTACAAAACAATACAACAGTGCAGATACACAACATAACAATAAATGCAAATATACATCTAACCTACCGTAATCTAAACATTCTAACAAGTAATTAAGAGACAAGACTAGAGACACTACATGAGGTAGAAACATGTGGTTAGCAGCGTAAAGTTTTTAACTGAGTAAGGTGCAAAATGCAAAAACTTGAGCAGATTGCAAGCACGTGCAAGTAAAAGAAAAAAGTCACAAACAGTCAAGGTCAAGGTCAAGGGTCAACAGATCAAGGTATGCCATTGGCTTTTATAGTAAATATACTTCTCAAACTGGGCATCTCCAAAGAAGCATCTTATTGGTTTGTAGATTATTTGGCAAATTGGACACAATAGCCCCTTTCATAAGACGCATCAATTTGTCTCTGATGCGTGTTCAGACCTCCAACGAGCATTCAGAAAACATACAAACGCACCTTGGCGAGTTAAATTGACTCGCCTCTGATCCGTGCCTGACCCGTGAGCAGAGGTAGTGTTAAAGCCGCATCTGTCGACTTGTGAAAGGTCTCGGGGCTGCGCGGCTTCAAACTTATTTGAATAATGACGTACTCTCCCACGTACTATCCCGGCGCACACTGTCGCGCTGTATTTAAATGTGTAAACAACAACATGACATCTGTATTTTGCTCGCGCATCACTTGCTATTCTTCGCCGAATCTTTTTCTTTTTTTATTGATCATCACGGAAATGTCTAATTGGGGTGATGCAGAGACCTGTGTGCTCCTGTCTCTGCGCGCAGAGGAGGAAAAAGGGACTTACCGGTACAGTGAAGGATGGGGCCCTTCTGGAGCGGATTGCTGTACTGATGCGAGAGCAAAAAAAAAAAAAGCATTCGGAGAAACACAACGATGTTCGCTAGCGTCGCCATGTTTGTTTACATCCACCTCTGCGGTGCGGTCCCACGTTAAACACGCAGGCACCACGTCCTCTGAGCAGCAGATTTTCACCACGCCTCTTTTCAACACGCGCTGCAAATTGTTTTGTGAATGCTCCATTGAGGGCGGGCCGTGGCCGGATTCAACTTTGTTTTATGAATGACCCGATGGGGATTAAAGCCGGACTGGTCTGTGCGGGAACTGCGCGGGTCTGACTTATGAAAGGGGCTAATGTGTACAGATGGCAGGAGTAAATGGTAAATGGTAAATGGAGCTTATTTATATAGCGCTTTCCAGCCCCCTGTGAGGAGCCCCAAAGTGCTTTACAATACCAGCCATCCACCCATTCATTCACACATTCATACACCGGTAGTGGTAGCCTGCCTTGCAAGGCGCCATCCAGACCTACCGGGAGCAACTCGGGGTTAAGTGTCTTGCCCAGGGACACAACGACACATGGTGGGCGGACGCGGGATTCGAACCTCCAACCTTCCGATCGGGGGACGACTGCCATTACCACTACACCACGGCTGCCCTACCATAACAGAGTAAGCTGAAGTTTTCTTAAAGTAAAAAAAAGGTGTACCCCAGGGTTCTGTCTTGGGGCCCATCTTATTTACAATTTATATTACCGGTACTGCGCTGTGTGAAAATTTGCAAAACGCCTCCTTCCACTTTTATGCTGATGATTGTGTAATTTATTGTTGTTCATATTCAATTATTCAGGCATTTAAATTTTTACAGGTTGCTTTTGATGAGGTGCAGATTCATCTTGAGCAACTAAAATTGTTTTTAAATGCTGATAAATCAAACATAATGTTTTTTTTGTTTTTTTTTTCAAATGTGTCTGTCCCATTGGAGAATGCCCCTCTAATAAAAACTGCTCAAGGTAAAGTTCTCGAGAGGGTCTCCAGTTATAAGTACCAGGGCTTAATTATCGATGAGGAGCTTTCTTTTAAATCTCACGTGAAACACCTAGGTAATCTCCAAATTAAGCGTGAAGCTCTGTTTCTTCAGAAACAAATCATGTTTCTTCCATAAAGCAAGGAAGCTTTTGATCACATCTACTTTTTTACCAGTACTTGATTATGGTGATATTGTTTATATGTGTGTTTCAAAGAGTTGTCTACAGTCATTGAATCCAGTGTACCATTGTACATTAAGATTTATTACTGGTTGTAGCTATCTTTCTCATCACTGTGATTATCTTAAAACCAGTGTGTCTTCCCTGTTTAACAGGCAACATGTGCATTGGATGACTTTGGTGTACAAGTCTCTTCTTGGCATGCTTCTGCATTATTTATGTACTTTTATTCGAAGAATGGACAGTAGTTATGCCTTACGCTCTAAGGACTGTTTACATCTTTATGTTCCTCATGTGTGAACAGAAAATGGCAAGAAAGCTTTTAGCCTTTCTGCCCCTCAGCTTGGAATGCCTTGCAAACAGAATTAAAACTGTCACTTGTTACTTTGAGTGCTTTTTGCAAACTTTTAAAAAACCAACAAAGGATATCTTGTCAACAGTGCCTGTGTTTCAGATCTTAAAGAGGAACTAAACCCAAAATTAACTTTTTTTAGCTGATAAACTCCCCAGAATGTGTTTAAAATGTTATCTAGCACTATGGCTGTGTTTATTTTCACATAATTGTGCATATCTGTGTAAATCGGCAATATTTGGTCGAAAAACGTGTTTACGGTAGTTCTATGGGTTGAACTGGTGACTTACACCTTGATTTTCTTGTTTGTCCAAACGCTCATGTGTGACATGTCTGCTCATGTGTGATGTCACACAGGTGGTTCAGGCAGAGCCAATCCCCTGCAGAGATGAGAAGTGCATACCTTATATGGAAGTGCTGCATTTCACTCCTGAAAAGCTTTTTTTCTTTTCTTTTTTTCCCCATTTTGTTAAGCCTTTGGTTTTGGATGGAATGGGTGGAATAGATAAATACATCTACATGTTTATTCTTTGTTGTTGCTTGGTGTATGTTGTTGGCTAGAGGTTTAATTTGTTTTAGGTTGTTGCTGGTGGAGGCGTGAACAAAAGCACAACTCTACCTCCACCCCTCCTTGTCTCTCGACACGCCCATTTTGAGGGAGATTTTGATACTGCTTCGGGGGAGGAGTTACCGATCCACAGGGTGTTGAGTTCCTCTTTAATAATAATAATACATGTAATAATAATGTCACATTTTTGTCATCTGTGTATGTTTCCATACAAGACGAAATTTGACTCTGCATTTAACCCAATCACCACCAGGTGGGGCAGTGGGCAGCTATAGAAAGCGCGCCGGGGAGCAATTGGGATGAGATGTGCTGCTCAAACACACCACAAGTTATGCCGTGACTGCGTTTCGAACCTGGGTCCTTCGGGTCCCAAGTCGGTTCCCCTGCCACTACACCATAGAGGCTGACATTTTTTCGGGAATCCCACGGGTCACGTGATTCCCACGGGATTCCTGTGGGATGGGAATCGACTTAACTGTTATTCACGGGATTGGGACGGTACAGGATCGAAAGTTAACGGGAGCAGACGGGAGCGGGAAATATGTCGTGACAAAAAAAAAACATGGAACGTCGCCATTTTGTAGTTCTCTTTCCACCAGCTTGCACTGTAACGCAAGTTAAAAGAACTACATGACCCAGGCCACTGCTTTCGCCGGAATTCAAAGAGTAGCAGCAATGGAGGGAGTAAAGACGAGCGGAGAGGTATCTGGATTGTGAAAGTAATGCCTTTATGCACTTTTGTTTACAAGTTTTGTGCAGTATTTTTGTTGATAAAATGAAAACATAAAAGTAATGTCACTGTTTTAAGGAAATTTCTCAATAAATGAGTAAAATGCAACATTCTATGTTGGGGTTTATTCAATTAACTGACCTCCAAATGAGCTAAAAACAGAGACTAAGGTGGTCCTCTGCAGGAAAATCTATAGAGATCACAGGCCATGTACTACGTTTTGTGCTCTTTAGTGATTTAATTTTTTTTTGTTTACATTAAGGCAAAAAATGCCTCCCTCTACTGCCACAGATGAACTGTTTCTGTTGCTATATCTATTTAAATCAAACTGCAAAACACAAAGTAGCCTAATCTTAAAAACATTGTGGTGAAGATTAAATCAAATTAATTGTATTGCTTACGAGTAAATTAGGAAGAAAAGATGGGAGCGGTACAGGAGCGGGAGTCATTTTGAATGGGAGCGGGATGGGAGTGGGAGTCATTGCACCAGGAGTGGGACGGGACAGGAATTATTTTTTTACTCAAGCCTGGGAGTGGGACGGGACAGGATTTTTTTCTGTGGGAGTGAGACGGGACAGGAGTAGAAATTCACTCCCGTGTCACCCTCTACTACACCATCAAATCACCATTGTTTTAAATTATTATTTGTTACAATTATTGCCCTTTACTGTTATATTGTACTGGTATGTTTTATATATTTCTAAAGTCTTATTCTAATCTTGTTACTTGTTCTGTTTTTACTACGTGCACTGCTGCCTGTTCTTGGCCTCGTCACTCTTGTGAAAGAGGTCTTGATCTCATAGGGTTTTTATCTAGTTAAATAAAGATTTTTTTTTAAAAAGAGGCAATTTTTTTTCCTCAATAAATAAAATATTAATTATTCTCTTCCCGTTTACATAAAGAAGCACATGGAACAGCTGCACATGACAGCAAAGGATTATGAATATTTCTTGAATGTAGTTCAGACCCAAATTTTGTCCATCTACGAGCTAATCTTTATAAAATCTTGTAGGAACAAACTCCAGTTATTTCATGGGAACACAAGAAGCAAGCTTCTGGTTAGAAACTGCTCAGTTTTCTCCATTATCTGAAATGAGCAATGGCAGCTGACAAAAGAGAACTACTTTGCAAGTTCCAAAGTAACCCCATTTGAAGAAAGCGGAGCTTAGTTCAAAAGAGTTCATCAACTAAACTTTGTAAAAAGGCCACACTGTTGATTGTGAGTGTGTTATTACCCTGTGCTATGAGGTCCTTCCTCAGCAGTGGATAGAGCACGGGTTCAACACCATCCATTTCTTGAATAATGAGGGTCTTTCCAAATCTGACTGCCAGCTCCAGGGATGTCATAAAATTGTTATCCTAAAAATAAAAAGGAGGCGTGCACTTGTATTTGTTTTCAATAATCAGCACTACAATCTTGTTGTGCAACACATCACAGCAGATTAAATCAGTTCATTTCACCAACCCTCAGACTGAATCTGTAGCAGGTTAACAGAAGAACATGCACAGGACCATGAACAACATCTAAGAGTACTTTACAAATGCAATTATTATTTTTAACAATGATATCCTAATAAATAAATGAATGTGTAACGATGACCATCACCGAATCATAAAGTTACTACAATAAACTGTTAAAAATGACACCTGAATCAATCATGGGGGAAGTAGCTTAAGTTTTCTTCTCCTTTCGGCTGCTCCTTTCTTCAGGACTCGTCACAGTGAGCAAACTCGTATGAGGATTTGGCAAATATTTCTATGCCAGATGATCTTATGCACCCAAAGACCACAGAGCTACTACAGCCCACATGTGGAGCAGGTGTTGCCATCTAGATTGGGCCTTGCTCAAGGGCCCACCATGGGGCAAATGAGGGTGGACGCAGGTGAGATAGGGTGCTCCAATTTCTCACCCACATTTCTTATGTAACGGTCAGGGGGTACGAAACTGTGACCTCCTGATCACAGGCTCACCTTTACTAACCTCTGTGCCACCGTTCTCCCAGAAAAGTAGCTCAAAAATAAAAAAAATAAAAAATCATAAAGTGGTGGAGGATATTTGGCAATATTAAAGAAAGATACAATAGGATCTACTAAATTGATTTAAATAATTGTTTACAGTCTCATATAATATAATAAGTGACAGAGTAATTGTTAAAGGGAAATTTTACCTTTTTTTTAAAGTGAGGTCTTGGGGAAAGATTGTAAACAGTTAATATCTTACCTGTTGTAGATAGCTTTGTGAGTGCTGGTTTGCAGAAGTATTTTTTTTTTTTTGCCTGGATAGATGAGGTAACAGCTAGTCCGATTTCAACAAAACATGTAGATAAAAAAATGATATTTGAATAATTTCTAAATAGTGATCTAAAAAGTTTGTACGTTAGCATTCACTTGCTATGATGTTTTTTTTTACTCGAGTTGCATGAAAGCAATTCACTTTACTTCTAGCCCAACACAGAATAGCACAGAGCTTGATAATCTTGTAAATGTTAACTCTTTTTTTTCAAATTGAAATTGTTTAAAAGCTATCGGAAAAACATTAATTGTTGATAGCTTTTCCCCAAAACCTAATAAAAACAACTTTTTTAAAGTGGGAGTGGTGGCGCAGTGGTTGGAGAAGGTGAGGTCTTGATCGGAAGATCGCCAGTTCAAGCCCCGGTACCGACAACATCAAAAATGTGGGTGGGATAAGTGAAGCAGTCACACCTGTCTCCACCCTCATCTGCCCAACTCTGGGCCCTTGAGCAAGGCCCTTTACTGTATACCCCACCATCTGCTTCCCCGGGCACCCTACATAGCAGCACTCTGCTCCACACAGAGGGCTGTGGTAGCTCGGCGGTCTGTGGTTGTGTTAGGAAGGGCATCCGGCGTAAAAAAAACAATTGCCAAGTCTTCGTGCGACTTAGCGTAGTTCGCTGTGGCAAACCCTGACGAAGGGAGAAGCCGAAAGAAGAAAATATATATTTTTTTTTTACATGATCTACAAAGTACAATGGAGCTTTAGGGCCACACACAAAACAACAACAACAAAAAAGTACATTGTTACGCTAAGAAAATAAATAAATAATAAATAAATAAAAGTAATAAATAAATAAAAGTAATAAACTACAAGAATAAAGTCGTAGATTTATGAGAATAAAGTCGTACAAGACTTTTTTTTCAAGTCAGATCCACAATGCGACCTGTCAATCAATCCAGTAGGCGTGTCGGCAAATGGCCAGTCCAAAGCTAAATGCTCCTATAAGTGAGTCACTGGGTCTCTTCAGCCTCTTCCTGGCATTTTCATTGAAGACCTCTAACAGCACTGCATGCACAGGTTCTGTCACTGAGCACCATTTTCAAACGGAAACAAAAACAAAAATCATGACGTAATGACGTCACGTACAGTATATGCATCCCAGAAGCAGCGTACAAAAACACAACAGTAGGTGGCAGTATTGGAACACGTTTTGAGTAAGTGCGTCAATAGCAATAAAGTTTAACAAGCATTCTTCATTTTACTACAGTTAAAACCCTGCTTTATCGTGTTGGAGTTCGGATAATATTATGAGTCATTTAGCTTCAGATTGGTAATTTGCCGACACGTCTACTGGATTGATTGACAGGTCGCCTTATGGATCCGACTTGTGAAAAATTAAAAATTAACAACAGCTGTAAAAAAAAGGCTCATACAACTTTATTCTCAAAATATTAATACTTTATTTGACTTTATTCTCATAATTCTACAACTTTATTCTTGTAATTGTATGGCTTTTAATCATCTGTTTTCTTAGTGTGACCCTAAAGCTCCGTCGTAACAAAGTGGTAAATTCTGAGTGTGCACAAGTGTTAAAATGAGGTGTGGGTTTACCTGCTGGTTGATAACCTCTAGTCTGTGTTCTTTGAGGTGTGTGCGTAACCACTCGGTGGCTCGGGATGATGGGTCAATCAGGAATGGACAGGCAACACTCTTGAGTGAAGAATGATGAGAAAACAACATATTTAGGTTCAGTTGTTATGGAGGCTCACTTACTAAAAGAAATCCCATGTGAATGTGTATGCAGGTTGTTCAGTCTCATCACAGAGCTGCTGTACTGATGGACCAGCACCACTTCTATCTGAGGCAAAGGAAAAGTCACTACCCGTATTTCCACTGTACATGTTGCACTGCCCTATAAGTTGAATCAATCCAAATATATCTAATAAAGTGGAAAAAAACATAAATGTGTCGCTTTGCCGTATTTGTCACATCTATTATGCGTCATTGCTGACAACACAGAAATGTGGGCCAAACCAGGAAATGTGGGCTGGTGTTGTGCCAAAAATCGATGGGCTGCCAAATGGTTGCCACGGAAGCGTGCATGGGAGAACTTTAACAACCATTTAACAAGATTACACTTAAAAACAATTATTTGTTTGCTTGAAATTATAGTAAAGGTGTGTCTCAGTTGAACTTTTCTTTAATAAATGTACTTTGATGGCCAAATCAGCTGCATTTCAAAAGCCGATTCGCAGAAGGGTGCATGCGCAGAGTTGAACTTTTGCTTAATAAAAGGACTTTAACAGTCAAATCAGCTGTATTTCAAAAGTATTTGCTGCCTCTGTGTTCCAGAAGCACGCAGAGGGAGGAAATCAGGAAGGAGGAACACTGCGCATTTCTTCAAAATTTAACAAGATAAGAACCTAAAACAATTGTTTTTTTGCTCGACATTATAGTAAAGGTGTGTCTCAGCTGAACTTTAACCTAATAAATGCACTTCAATGGTCAAATTAGCTACATTTCCACCAGGGAGGCACAGCCAAGAGAAGCTGATTTGACGGTTGCTCTAGGCATGATCCCGGAGCTGGACGAAGGTGGCTCCCGATGGCAAGCCGATTATGTCATTAATAGCCACTTTTACTTTCTACATGACGCTGGTAAAGATTCTCAGTCATTCAGGAAATGGTAAATCCAAAAAAAAAAGGTTATAAACAAAACAACTGGACTTTATTTGTAACTTTGAAGCGAATTGTCTTCAGTTACAAATAAAGTCTAGTTGTTTTGTTTATAACCTATTTTTGGACCTATTACATGACACAATGGCATGCCATACTACTCAAGTGCCATCTAGCGGCTGAAAATGGTAGTGTTCCATTTTTTTCAGTCAGAATGAATGAAAACGGTCATATCTCAACCATAAATTGGTTTATAAATATGGAAAAAAATACTTAAATATGTAGCTTCTGCGTACAAGTCGCAGAGCATATCATATTGTTCACGATAATACCGGCAAAAAAAAAAAGCTTGCCCGGGAAAATAAATTATATCATGATATGCTAATTTCATGAGGTAATACATCAAGCGCCCCGCCCCATTAACATAACCGAGTGGGCCGAACAACCAAACTGAACTGCGCACCCCGCCTCCACCTGTAAGTACTGGTGTAATGCTAATTAGTTGCGTGTAATACTAGCTAGCTATAAAGTTAAAAACAAACAACGTGCAGCCCAGCTGTCTCTCCACCCAGCTCTAAACTGCGGGTACAGACAGTGACAGCTCAACTTTTTTGTGCAGACTTTTTCAATCTAAATAACAGAAGGATCATTTTTATTTTTATACTTGGAGACTGAATACTTTAAAGTATTTTCAGTAAAATTAACTCTTGTTGTTTTTTAAAATTTATATAATACTGCAAAGCAACATGTTAATTTTGTCAAATGAATAACTATGATTTCTGTTGTTTGTCTGTTTTTGGTTATATCATGAAATTTCTCGTAATCTTCAGAATGCACTGAAATATCACAATATAATATTTGAGCCATATCGCCCACCCCTAATGCAAATTACGCAAACAAACTGCGACTTATACACAGGAAAATACAGTACTCTCACATCATTATCTGCACTTCTATTTCACAGTTTGTTTGCTAGTGGATTATTTCTCAAACTCCTTCACACATGTTTAGAGGACTGTACAGCAGTGTCCTCTTTCCTGTGCACCAAGCAAACAATTGATCCTTGAAAGAGGGGAGTTAAAAATGTAATCTACTGAAATGCATAGCCCAATAAAACGGATGTTAATAACCAAAAAATACTTTTTTCACCATTCACAAAAAAATAGAAACCGTTCTTTTTACACTTAAAAAAATAACTTACTATATTGTTAATTTATTTGCCCTTTTTTTTTTAATGAACCAACTCACACGGATAACAGAAAATATTAGCGCAGAGGGTAAAAATCACAAACTTGTAATAAAGACAATCAGAAAGACAATGAAAGAAAAATAAATACAATAAACTAAATATGAGCTATGAGGGCAAATGAAGAAGCCACTTCTTACCTTTAGCTTGAGTGTATTAATCTGAAGCAGCAATGGTAGGAAAAAAAAATATACAAACAAATGGAGGACAGATGAATGGCAGTAAGGGCAAAAATCTAGATTAAACTGCAAATGTGAAGACTGGACTTTAATTTATATTTAAACAGTGTATACATTTATGTTCAACAAAGCTCATCAGACATTGGGGCATTAGTACAGACTAATTACCGGTACTGTATTACAATTTTGGTGTGAGTCACAAACTGAAATTGATATGAGCGATTTTATCTGAACTCTGCAGTGCCTCTGTGCATTGTCTCTGGACATGCTCACCACCCTTGCATCCTCCCCTCTTGCAAAGAATGTTGGCGTCATTATGTGCTTCTTGTGCAAGTTGTTTTTTTTTTCATTATCATGCTGTTAACCTTCAGCCAAAGATTAAGAGCATGTTAGAATTTTTTTTGTCTCCAAACCCTATGTGTCATTTTCACCACTTTTATTGTCTGTCCAAACAGGTTTATGTTTACGTTTATGTT
>JBBPBX010047051.1:0-26335 GCA_038048925.1 Garcialebias charrua | reverse complement strand
AGGCAGTCTTTAAAGAAATAATAAAATATATTTTGTATTTGTTGTTAAATCACTGTCAAGCTTTGCGGCGCTTATCCACCCTACCATCCTGGGTTATTGAATCAACACTATCTCAAATTGGACCCACACTGAATCCAGGAAACCCATACTTTGATTTAATTATTGCTCGCTGCCATGAAAATAAGGCAGTCACGGGATGTGTGTGTGTGCGTGCACGTTGGTCTGCCTGGATGGAGCACCGGATTGATCTTAATGAATCTCCTCTAAAGTAATTATAGGATGAACATTTACAACTGATTAACTTTTGAAGTCAACCTGATTCAAGATGGCCACCACAGCTAATCAACTTTAACAAACATAAATATAGTTGTGGCTAAATTTACATTTTATTTATTTATTTTACAAATTTTAAGCTAATATCTAGTGTGGTAGAACACTTTTTGCCCTGCTCCCCAAAAGCAGAAGGTTGTGGAGTATTAAGTGCAGAGCCACTAGACTGAGGAACAGCTTCTACCCTGAGGCTGTTAGATTCATAAATCCCAGGATAATTATTGTAAAAAAATAAAATAAAAATCACTGTAATGCCACTTTAATTGGTGATACTATGTGACTTATCCGTGCTGCTGATTATCCATTCTGCAGATTAGCATGCTTATTTGTTCGTATCTGCTCACTACAGACCCATGTTCAGGCTGCTGTTACGCCATACATGTATTGTTGTATGTTAGTGTTTAGCGTATATCTTAGATCCTTATTTACTGTTTCGTTTTATACTTTATGTTTTGCTATATGGGGGCGTAACTGGGACACTGTATACATAATTTCATTCCGCCTCATGTACCGCATGTGATGGAAACAACAATAATGTTGACTTGAACTTGAAGAATCAACTCGGCACATACTCCCAAGTGCTAACAGATCACTCAAGATCTTTGTGCAAAACTTTGGAATGAAAGGCGGAATTAAGAGCATTCAGGAATACTAGATTTGTTTGTTCCCCGTCATGGAGCGAAAACGGGGAATTGGAAATACCCTCCGTTTGTCTGTCCATGCATGTTTTTATTGCAATAACTTAAAAAATAAGCTTTTATTTGATGTGTGGCTGCATCTAGACATAAGACAGATTCCTTTTAATAATTACGTTTCCACATCAAAACCCAAGATGGCCACTAGTAAACTGGCCATGCCTAACATTTGAGGAAACTGGGCTTTGAATTTTTTTTTAAATTTCTTAAAGTATAGTTTCCTCAAAGGATTGGGGTGGCCGGTGCAGTGGCCAAAGATTAATCTATGGTGGTCAAGGCCAACATTGGCCACCCCTTGGCTCCACTTTTGCACCTGGTGGTAGATAAAATTGTTCCCTTCGCTTGCCAGGATACATCACTCTGTGCAGCCTCAGAAAGAAAAAGGATAAAAACTAGCTCTTTTTTAATATAGGTTGTAATTATACCCACTTGACTTTCTTGCACCAATATAAAGTTTTGCTTGTATTCTCTGTTCAGTTCCAGTCCAGAAAAACACTCACTGACTACAAACATTCACCAGGTAAGTCCCTCAGTGATGGGGGACATTGCGTACCACTTGTCTTATATTTATAAAATCTCCATAAGTCATATTTACTTCAAACATCTTCAGACTTTGGGTTTTCAAATATCTTTATTAAATATTTATTAGAGTAAATTTAAAATGATCAAAACCTGATATATTAGATTATTCAAAATATCCCTTTTTCCCCCCCTGCTTCTTCCTTTCCGGGTCGTGGGGGTCACTGGTGCCCATGTCCAGCTATCACTGTGCGTGATGTGGTGGACACCCTGGACAGGTCTCCAGTCCATCACAGGGACATAAAGAAACAAATGACCATTCACTCTCTCACTCACATAGGGACAATTAAGAGTTACCAATCAGTCTAGCTGCATGTTTTTGGTCTGTGAGAGGAAACCGGAGTACCCGGAGAAAACCCACACATGCACAGTGAGAACATGCAAACTCCACCCAGAAAGGTCCCCAGCCGGGATTGGATCCAGCGACCTTCTCATTGAGAGGCAGCATCTCTAACTGAGCCACAGTGCCACCTCATTAAAATATATATTTTCAGTAATTCTGTGTACATGGACCACTAAACTAAATATGATAATAAAAATGGAATGCTGTAATTTCATATTATGAAAACGAAAGATTCAAATGTTAAATTTGCGTTTATGGACTAGCACAAAATGTGTGGAAAGGTTTATCTTTATCTTTGTGTGATTTTCTACAAATTTCTTCAAAGTTTCACATTGAAACGTTACTGTAATTTCAGAAAAGTCTTGAGTTTGTTTTGTTATACACCAGGTTACTGGCTCACAGTGAGGTAGTAGGACCAGCAGTTAATTCAGTGCAATACATTGTGACAAGTCAAAACCCCAGAGGAAGATTAGGTCTAAACCAGGGCCTTCGTTTTTTCAGATATATACACTGTACGTCTGCTGAGAGAACAGCATTCTGCCGTAGTCTTCACTTCAACATGAACATTGGAACGCTGTTACTTAATGCCAAAAGAAAAACATTGTCTTTAATTATATAAATGACACTTTATACATTTAAAATTGACCTTTACCTGTTACCACAAAAATCAAACACTACAGAACAATCTTATATATTTTATGTTGGTGGTGTCACGGTGCCAACACTTGTTTATTAACAAGAACAACTAAGTAGGAGGAGTGTTGTATTTTTATGGCTGCCTCAGTGATGGGCTTGTCGAATCATTTTCTGAGTGTTTCTGTGTACAAAAATAATCTGAGCTCCATGTCTGTTGCGTAGCTGCTTTTTTTCCCATTGTTGTTAAAGGTAGCATCTCTCTGCGTTGTGTGGAAATCTGCAAAATATTTAGAAATGTTTGCAGGGCATTTCCAACTTGTCTCAGACCCATGTCTATTCTATTGTGAGCATCTCAAACCCATTTCAAGAGAGCTAAAGCTGCATTTTGATTCCAGTATAGAAACTTTCTTATGACGAAACATCCAAAGCTATACAGCCCCAAATATCCAGGTCTAAAAACCATGTTGATAATAAATATTGGGGGGAAAATGGTTCAAATCTACATATTCATTTCAAAAATGTTGATTAAATCATAAACATGAGGATGGCTGATAATAAGATGGGGGTGGAAATAGGAATTGAAATAATGTGCATGGCCTTGAATGCAGTTTTGCAAGTCGTGGACTCAAAAATAGACTATGATTTTCAGAAACTGGCTGTATAAAACACCGCCACACAATTCACTGGTCGCTTGTTCATGAATATTCAGAAATCAGTGAAACCACAAGTGAATTTTTTTTCTTATTTTCTCTAAGGCCCTACACGTAGCCAGATATCAGTAAAACCGAATAGTTTATCATGCGGTTTGGCCTTTCATCCACACGTGAACTCCGGTTGATGTAACTATAAACGAATAAAAAAACTCCGACCAAAGTGGAGATTTGAGAATTCTCCGCTTTCGGGTTTGCGTGTGGACTTTCAGAACCGGAGATTTGCGTATTTCTGCGACAGCTGGAGCGGCGCTGACGTCACATAATGCTCTAAAAAAAGGCGCTAAAATGTCAACATACCTGCTCTGACATGATTCCCAGTCGAACATGATTCCCAGTCGGACATTTTCCTGCGTTTTATTAACTTTGTACTCCAACACGGTATTTAATAGTAGTTCAACCTCGCCGTCTGTCCACACAAACGAAGAAGAAAAAATAATAATAATAACAGGAAGTTGTTGCTTTGAAGGGTTGTGACTGCACTACACTGCCACCTATGGGTTCGGCATATTCTTTACAACGCTCTGTGGTGAAAATAAACAGGGACATGTAGACGAACATTTAAAATATCCGAACATGTATGTACGGAGATATTTTTTTTGTGCAGATATTCGTTTTTCAAACACCAGGCTACGTGTGTACAGGGCCTCAGTTTCCTCAAAACTTTGAGTCACCAACTGCTCCAAGAGCCCAGTGAAACACCGCCTTAGTGATTGTTTATGTATGTCACTTCCTATAGAAGGAAGACCATCAACAAATAATTTTAAAACAATAAAGATATGTTTATCACTTACAGGGGTGGAAGTAACAAATTACAAATACTCACATTACTGTAATTAAGTAGATTTTTTGAGTACTTGTACTTTCATGAGTATTTCTTTCGAGTGTATGATTTTACTCATGCTTAAGTACAATTTAGACCATGTAATCTACTTGACTACTTTTAAAGTTAGGAGTTGCTATAATATGGCTGCAATTTGAATTAATATTCAAACCGTTCATCTGCATCTTTGTAGCCAATAAGGCTCTCAGATCGCGAACGCACCAGTTACCTACGATGTAAGCAAAGCACAACTCTGTAGAGTAGAGAGTCATTTATGGACTGAAGATTTGAAGAAAAAGTCCAAATGGAGACAGAGGACAAGCTGTCAACAGAGAAAATGATGAGAAAAGGCTGAGGACAAGTGCCCGTGGACGTACCTGGAGGAATGTTTCATGTACAGAGGGTGAAACGGAAACAGCGTCCAGACTCCAGATGCAAACTGTTTGATCTCTATGGTGATGGCAGCTTACAAGACTTCATCTAATCTTAAAAAACATATTTCAGTACACGAGGTTTTACAGCTACCTGCATGATATTGCTGTTTTATTGTTTGTATGTGTGGGTTATTAATTTGGCTAAGTATGCGGAAATCTTAGATATTGTCACTATCAGTTTGCCTGGTGCTAAAATAAGACAAAGCGTCTGAAAAATGGGCTTTGAATGTAGATATTATATACAGTAAATAATATATATACAGTACAGTTATATACAGTAAATTATATATATTGTTATATACAGTAAATTATATATATAGTTATGTACAGTAAATTACATATATACAGTTATATACAGTAAATTATATACAGTATATATACAGTAAATTATATATACAGTTATATACAGTAAAGTGTATATATATATATACAGTTATATACAGTAAGTTATATATTTACAGTTATATACAGTAAAGTGTATATATATATATATATACAGTTATATACAGTAAGTTATATATTTACAGTTATATACAGTACCGTAAATCAAACTGAATGACTTCTATTGACAACACAATAAAACATCAATTGTTTAAAAAGTAATTAATACTCTTGAGTAGTTTTTGAGAAGAGTACTTTGTACTTTTATTTAAGTATTTTATAACATGAGTACTTTTACTTGTACACAATTTAAGCAGTGTAAAAGTACTTGTACTGTACTTGAGTACAAATTTTCAGTACGGTACTCTTTCCACTTCTGATCTAGCCTGGCCCTCGCCTTCCTGCACAGCTCCGCTCAATTCTCATTTCCCTTCACTGCACAGTCTGGGACTTCTCTCATAGACAACGATTTCTCCAGTAGATTTTTGACCGGACCAATCAGAGAACAGAAGGGGCGGAGTTTTTGGCCCCTAACCCACGCCCCCACCTGTCCCAGCGCAGCCAGCGAGCATTCGCATGTTCTCATTCAAAGCGATGCAAAGCGATGCAGGACTGTTTTATATGTGACACAAATTTATTAATTTCCCCTTCTTAATCCCTTATCTGGAGTTTTCTTTTGTTTTTTTTCCCAAAAGTCAAGTAATCGCTCCCTCCTCCCTCTTCTCCTCCTCTCCCTCCGCTGAGTGAAATGAACAAGGAAATGCCTCAGGTTGTCACGAGAGAATTAAACTCGGGTTTTACGTTGCTGCCCGAGTCCCATCAGATTTTCTGGTCTTCTGGTGAGCTGGACCAGCGATCCATGGTTTTATTTTATTTTATTAAAACGTTTTATTAACATATAAACACAGAATATGCAGCGGCAGCGAGAGAAAAAGCTGCAGGAGGCAGAGCAGTTGTCAAGTTCAACAGACCACAGGGGAGCAGCCATATATGGCTCTGAGGGGGAGGGAGCAGAATGCTTTTCCCTGTTCAAAATTTTTCTAAGATCCAATGGTTTTGTTCCTCAGCAGAGGCCACGCCTCCAGCAAGAATCGGTTCTCTATGGAGAAAGTCCAGACCCTAGTACAAAGCGAAGTGAAGGACAAGGGTCTGGTTATTAACCAGGCTACCTCTGATCACTTACTCTCAAAACTCAACTGGTTTTGGCATCCTTCTGCTACAAGATTTACATAAGGGGCAGAGCAGCCGACTCGGGACCTGAAGGTCCTGGGTTCGATCCCCGGTCATTGCACATCTCGTGGTGTCTCTGAGCAAGACACATAATCCCCAGTTGCTTCCCTGGTGCTTTCCACAGCTGCCCACTACTCTACCTGGTAGTGGATGGGTTAAATGCAGAGAGACAGTTGGCAACATACAATAATGACAATACATAACACATTATTATTATTATTATTATTATTATTATTATTATTATTATTATTATTATTATTATTAAACAATAATTTGGCCTGACAAGACCTGGAAAAGAGTGAGTCGTCAACATCTCTGTCAACTTTTTAACAAAATCAGTCTCAAAACACCAAAAGATCTTGTGTGGTCAAAAAAACAAATGTACAGACACAGGCAATTACATTATCTCCCACCATCATGAAAAGTAGACAGTAATCAAAAGAGAAAATGTTGCTGACAAAAAAAAAATTCTGCTTGATTTTGTGTGTTATCTACATTGATGATGTGGATCTATAGTCACTATCCTTCTGTCTTAAATTGGTTTAAAATGTCACTAAAGCCTTTGACTTGGTGTGAATTATTTCAGTTTGACTAAACCACTCAATATTTTTAGTAAAGTGTTCAATGCTATTCAATTTTTTTCTGAATTTCATCCATTTGCAAGAATCTTCCACAACACAAAAAGAAGAATGTGAAAAAGTCAAGAAGGTTAAAAAAGGTTTTCCCAACATCACAAAGAGTTTCTTTTTCTAAAGCTGATGGAAAACATGTACTCATTTAACACCAAACCACTTTCTGAAGATGTGAAAGCTCGAGTGTTGTCACTGTACATGTTTGGGGAACTCCTTCGCAATTAGTCCTCAAGAATGATTCACGGGCAGTGGGTGTTGGCATGGGTGTCCCCTTCATAGTTTCACCAGGGCTCCCCCAGCGGTGCAGCCTCCTGCACCGACGCACTTATCAGCGAGGTTTCCATCGAGACATTTCAAAGAGGCGAGGGCTGCTTCGATGAAGAGAGAACCAGTTTTTTTCATCTGAAACGTGGCGTCTCACTTCCTTGAATCGGTTTTGTAAATATGCGCCGTAAATGTCAGCAGGTCATGTTTCATATCAGCACTGCTGTTCAGTAATGTACTCAAGAACATGTGGAAAGAGACATTGTTGTTAAAGTGAACATGTTGCCTTTCATTTTTTGGACTATACAGAGCTATGAAAAAGTGTACATATTACACATATAGGTTTCAGATCAGGAAATAATTGATCATCTTGTATACAAAATGCAGTATTTGAATGATTTTATTAAGAGAATACAACTATCCAATCAGAATTCCATAGTTCCATAAATAAATGGTAAATGGACTGTACTTATGTAGCACCTTTCTATCTAGTCAAGATACTCAAAGTGCTTTACAATATAAGTTGTGCCCTCATTTACCCAACCAAACATCACTCTCTACACAGCTAATCTGAATCCATAGAGAATACAGGTAGTCCCCGATTTACGAGCGAGATCCGTCACAGCGAGGCGCTCGTAAACCGGAAATCTCGTAATTTGGAACGGCCGCCATTTCGCTCGTAAATCCGGAAATCCGCTCGTAAATTGGAACGGTTTTCGCTAGCGCACCTAAAAACACTCTATTTTCATCTAAAAACTACTTTTGAGTGCATAAAAATGATCGGAAACGTGTGTTTATATGCTTAACTTGCTAACTGAAGTGAAAAAACACATGAAAACTCAGTATTTTTTTCGTTTTTTCCAAAAATGTGCAGCTCGTAAGTCTGGAACCTCGCAGATCAGAGCGCTCGTAAATCGGGGACTACCTGTAATCAGTGCTTTAGATTGCATTCATACACCGATGGGACACACATCAGAGGCAACGAAGGGTTCAGTGTCTTGCCCAGGGACACTTCGGCATCTGACTGCTGGTGGAATCAAACCCCCAACTCTCCCACTGGAGGATAACTACTCTAACCACTCATCCACAGCTGCCCCAAATAAGAAATCACCCTGAAACAGTAAAGTGACCCCAGATCATTGCACTGCCACTATGTTTGGCTGTTGGTTTGATGTGTTTTCTAAGACAGTGTTGGTTTTACTCCAGATGTAACGGCAGGCACACCTTCCAAAGAGTTGCAGTTTTGTCTTTATCTATAGAATTGTTTTCCAGAAGTCTTGGGGATCATCAAGCTGTTTTTTTTTTTTGGCTATCATTAAACAGGCCTTTTTGTTTTTTGCTCAGCATTACTTTTGGAACTTTCCCATGGAGGCCAGTTCTTCATCTCTTTCTTATTGTTGAATCATGAACTCTGACCTTCACTAAAGCCTGCAGGGCTTTAGCTGTTGCTCTGGATTCTTTTAAGACCTCCTGGATGAGTCGCTGATGCACTCTTGAAGGAATTTTGGTCAGTCGGCCAGTCCTGGAAAGGTTCACTATTCCATGTTCTCTCTGTGAAAAATGGCTCCATTTAAGTGATTTCTTCATTCTACTGGTCGGGCAGTAGCCAGGCTAGTGAAAATTAACTCAGCTTTCACACTGACGCATCCGATATCTGATATTAAAATTTGTTTGTGGATACGAAACATTTAAGTGTGGTAAAACAGCAAATACAAAAGAATTCTATAATGACCTTTTTACAGATTGTGCTTTGGTAGGAGATTTGGATAAGTGATGTCACATCTATTCTTGATTTTCTTCAGCTTTTAGTATACATTTTTTTTTAACTTTCCTTCCAGTCCTATTACAAGTTCCTCAGACATCACAGTTACTTGAATCCAAAAGGAAAAATGTCAGTCTACAGACCTCCATCGTCTTTGCTGCGACTGTGTGTTTGTTCATCTGGTATATCGTACCAGTTCAGGCCAGGCTGTGGACTCTGGCTGTCTCATGCACCGCTTCCGCCTGTGGTGTGGCGAGCCTCCTTCCTGTGTGTGTCAGAGGCAGTTTGGGCTAATTTATAAGCTCTTGACACACGGCGCTTTGGACCCCTCCTCTGCTGCTGCTGCTGCTGGAATGGCTATTCCATGTGTCGGTGGTAGATCCACCTGGGTGGTTCTCAGCTGAATGAGGGTCAGATGTGGTTTTTCTCATGAGCTCCAGCAGCTCAGGGGAACCTGTCCTGCAGACAGCGTGGAGAAGAAAAAAGGCGTTCAGAAGATTTGGCCCAAAGTTTTGGTTTTACTCCAGTTAAAGCAACCATGAGTGCACAGGTTCCTCAAAGATGTAGTTCTTAAATTTTCTGCATGTACACCTGCCTGTAAGATAAAATACTTGGGTTGAAAGTTTACTTTAGGCCATTGTTACTAAATATTTAGTCTCAAATTATCCATCAGAGAACAAGAAAACTTTGTCAAGGTTCAATGAGACGAACCTTCTGTTGAGTTTAGCAACTTGAAATGAGTGTTAAGATCCACAGATCACTTTAAATAGAAACTTCAGATCTTTTAAAGTGGGGTTCTGGGAAAATGTATAACAGCAAAGATCTTACCTGTTTCAGATAATTCTAGTACTGTACTTTCTGCCGTACACGTCGCACCGCCTTACAAGTCGCATCAGTCCAATTATGTTCGATAAAGTGGAAAAATCCACCGCCGTATAAGTCGTATCTATTACGCGTCACCGCTGATAACTCGGAAATGTGGGCCGGTGTTTTGCCAAAAATGAATTGGCTGCCAAATGGCCACAGGAGCGTGCACGGAAGGACTTTAACAAGATTAACACTTAAAAACTATTATTTGTTTGCTGAAAATTATAGCAAAGATGTGTCTGAGCTGAACTTTTCCTTAATAAATGCACGTAATGGTCAAATCAGCTGGATTTAAAAAATAGTTTTGCCACTGATCTGCAAAGCATGCACGCGCAGTGAGCGGAAACGCTGCATCTCTTTAAAATTTAACAAGATAAACACCTTAAAAAATTGTTTGCTGACATTATAGCAAAAGTGTGTCTCAGTTTAACTTTTTCTTAATAAATTCACTTTGACAGTTAAAACATGGCAAAATGACGCAGATGAAATAAAGCTGCTTTAACATTTCCACACGCCCACCCGCCCATAATGATGACAGAAACACATATTTATTTATTTATTTGTATTCAAACTCGTTGAATTCTTCATCCTCTGTGTCGCTGGCGAAGAGTTCTGCCAACTCCTGAGGTAACGGGTAGTTGATGCAGCTCAGAGCACTGCCTCCTCTTCCTCCTCCACGTCCAGCAAACATCCTGGCCTTCCTGGACCCCGACGGATGGATTCTTTACTGACTGAGGTCCACGCTTTATCCATCCATCCAAGGACCTGCTGGAACGTCGCGTGGCACATCTGTCCTGTAGCCGTGAAGCTGTGCTCTCCGTCCACCATCCCTCCTCCCAAAGGCGGTGCAGAGCTGCTTTGAAGCTTGGTCAAGCCTCCCAGGATGATGCAGGAATGGAGTTACAGTATACACTTTAATTTTATATTTAAAATGCAGCATGATGTGCGCGCACACGCTGTCCATCCATCAAGATTTTTTTTTTTCTCTTAAAATACCTGTACACATACAGGTACACCGGTAGTCGTCAAAAGTGCAAGCATTGTGCTTGTTGTATAATACAATTGTTGTGCCACATTTAATCTATTGTGTTAATGTTTGGGGAAAAGCATGTAAATCAAATACAAAGTGCATTTTTATATTGCAGAAGAGAGTTATAAGAATTATCAAAGGTAAAAATTATTGTCATCCATCAAATATATTATTTTGTGAAATGAAGTTTTTGAAGTTCCCTGATTTAGTGGATTATAACATCTTGTCATTTATGTATAGAGCTCATCATAATACATTGCCTTCTATCCAAATGAATTATGTGAAAATATCCAGTAATTATAATCTTAAGAGGAAAGATATTTTTCTTAAACCGCAATTTAGAACCAGTTTGAAGGGAAGATCTACCCTAATTCAAGGTGTTAGACTGTGGAACGATTTGGAGTTAGATGTTAAGGAAGCTAAATCAATATCGGTATTTAAGAAACTGGTAAAAATCCAATTGCTAAAAAAATATATATGAATGTATTTCATGAAAAGTGTTAGATATTTGAAATATCGCTTGAGTTATTTACTTGTTTTGACAATTTTTTGAATATGTTTGTTTGAATGGTTTATTAGATAAATAAGGAGCAGATTTTATAAGATTATTTCTTCATCTGCTGCCTTTCATTTTATACATTTACAATGTTTTGTAATTACAGATATGTTAACTGTTATGTATTTTTGTTGTGAAATGAAGACTTCAAAAAAAAAAAGAAAAAAAAAAGGCTTGAGGGCCCTTTAGCGCCCCTAGCGGCCGAAAGTGATGCTGCTCCATTTTTTTTTCAGTCAGAATGAATGGAAACGGTCATATCTCAGCCAAAAATTTGTCTAAAAATATGGGGGGAAAAATCCATAAATATGTCGCTTCGCCGTATAAGTTGCAGGACATGCAAACTAGGCAAAAAGCTGCGACTTATATGCCAAAATATACGGTAACTGTTTTTTTTAAATTTGGGTTTAATTCTGTTAGTGACAAGCAAACAGCTAGTCTGAGCAGGACCGACGATGCCATGTTAAAACCACTCAAGCATTTCAGTCCAAAAGCTATTTTACACTCACTCTTATTGGAAGAGAGGTGGGGCACCTTGGACTGCCAGTCCAGCAGGATCACATTGAGACAAACAAAACTGACACCCGTTCAAACTCACACCTAGTGACAGTTAAAAGTCACCAATTAACCCAACGTGCATGCTTTTGGACTGAGGGAGGAACACGGCGTACCTGGAGAGAACCCAGAGGGAGAACATTTAAACTCCAGGCATAAAAGTTTTTGCCCGAGTCAGACATGCGACCTTCGTGCTGCAAGACAGTGCTAATTTGTGCCAAGTTCTCAAAGTATATTATAATATTTCTGCTGTAATAAACATGTAATGCAAATGGATGAGGTTTTAAAGGTTTATGAAATAGTATTTTTCTGACTAATATTTTTTAGATTACAGTAGTTGTTTTAATACAACAATATTCAAATTCTTGGTCCTGCTCAGACTTGCTAGCTGGTCAAATTGGTCAGAATTAAACTCTTCTAAATTAAGGTTCTTCAAAGAACTGTTAATATCTCATAACAGGTAAGATATTGATTATAACCTTTCCATGGAACCCTATGGTAAATAAATTGATAATGATGATTTCTATGTGAAGCAAGTTAAATCTGGTTGGTGTTGCAGCAGTGGAAGTTGAAACAGACCATGGAGTCGTTGAGGTGAAACAGAACTGGTGTGATGAGTTTGACCCCACAGTGAGGAACTGTGAAGGGGACATTTCTGTATGTTCAACATCTGATCTCAAACTGTTTAGGTGAGAACCTGAAATGTTTATTAAAAACAAACAAACAAACATAATTTAGGCAAGGAGTCCAACATCTTTTAGGTCTGAATTTACCAAACTATAATTGTAAAACACGTTTGGACTGAAGGGAGTTTTTAAACCGAGAAGCTCTCGTCCTTGACTTCTCTAAATGGTTTTAAGAATCTGTTGGAATCCTGGCAAAAACCAATGCAGACATGTTCCTGTTTGTTTAAAAAAAAATCTGTACAGTATTTTATTGAAATTCTATTGCTGTTGTCATCATTCTTTAGTTTGTAGCCAGGTCTCTCTTGTAAATGAGTGCTCGAGGCTCAATGAGATTAACCTGCCTATAAATAAAGGTTGAATAAAAAAAAAAACTCTGTGCTCCTCGTGCTCCTGCAGCTGAAGGTCCCTGTGTTTAGGCACTGCAGCGCCGTCCCTCGCAGTCCCCCCTCGCTGCTGCGCTCTCTCCGCGCCTCTGCTGGTTTGTTAAATGGGCCAAACTGGGAAGAGACTGGGAAGAGCGCACATCTTGTTTGGTCTGGGTCTGTGAACTTCAGCGTGACTCCAAACTTTAGAGTTTAAATCTTACAACTCCTACAAAACTTTAATTCTCTTCACGTGGCAGAACGACCCTGGACTGCTGAAGCCTCATAGTTTCAAGTCGCTTTAATATCAGTGAAGTTTATTTTTGTGTTAGACACATGAAGTCCCAAACCTCCCCTGACAGAATTGGTCGGATTTGATTTTGAGGATTATTTTTGCCTTTTTTTTTATTTTTATTTTTTGGTGAAATTAATTATCACTACAAATCTTATTCCGAACTTGCCCCTAAAGGCAAAAGAAACCCGCGCTCAGTCGGAGCGGCGCAGGGCTTCTTCTTCCCATGCCGGGCGGGTTCTTATTAACAGAGCGCGTGAGATTATAAGATGTGGGAGGTAGGAGCTGCGAGCTGCTAACTGCTGAATGGGAATCTATCCGGCAAACTTCAGCAGACCGCTATCTCTCGGAGACACGGGGGCTCTGCGTAAAAGCGAGCGGCGCGTCTCCAAGTGAGCGCGCACCAACAGGAGGACGCGGAGCGGCTTTTCACGTGTTCCCCCTCCAACATGCCTGCCATCAAGAAGGAGCGTCCGGATGGAGACGACATGTTCAGCCAGTCCGAGTACCTGGCCCCTTTAAACGCCGCCGCAATCCCGGTGGTGACCCCGCACCCGCCGCCCTACGACCACCTCTTCGCCCATCACCGCGCGTACCTGGGGCTGCACGACTCCGCGCTGCACCACCAGCACCTCCACCACCACCACCAGCACCAGCAGCACACGGACGAGCTGATGCTGGAGAGGTTCTCCTCCATCCCGGACTTTCAGCCGTTCTTCGACAACGGGGAGCCGTGCATCGAGGTGGAGTGCGGGGAGAACAAGGCTTTGCTTTATATTAACAAACTGTGCCAGGGCAGCAAGGGACCCTCCATTAAATACAGGGGCGAGTGGCTCACCCCCAACGAGTTCCAGTTCGTCAGTGGACGAGAGACCGCCAAGGACTGGAAACGGAGCATTCGGCACAAAGGTAAGAGACTGTCAACTTTACGCGCGGGTTCGAGGCTGAGAAGGGACGTTTGGAGTCCACTGAGTGTGATAAGTTGTGTCTGGTGGTCCGGCACGGAGTTTTGGAGTGAAAGGGTTACAGCCGTCAGTGCGTAAAGGCGCATATCTTCACACACACACACACACCCCGAGTCTGACAGAGACTCCGGGCTGCCATCACACACACACCACACCGGGGCATCTGGACCTGCACAGCACCGAGGTGGAAACAGAACTCTTCACATGTGCATCCTTCCTCCAACCTGGTATGAGAGTTAGTCATGGACAGCTGCACTCGTGCGTGGTGCTGACAGCCATGTGTGCAGTGTGCATGTTGGAGATTTTCAAGTAACTTTGCCAAATCGTTTTGTTGAAGGATCAGCACCGTGGATCTGTTTTATACTCGTTTTATAGATTCTACTTTTACTGCAGGTCTTTAATAGTTTCTCTCCTTGGTAAATAGTCTTTAGCACAATGTTCATGTTTTCTATTTATTTATTTTGGCATGTTGTCACACAAATATACACACAGTTAGAGCTGACAAGATGTGTGGGGGGAGGGTGTTGCCCCCAGGTAAAAAAACAACAACAGCCTATACAGTAGTATAGTTGTTGCAGCTGACATTTGTCTCTTTAGCTGCCCACTCTGGACTGTGGGCGCAGCTAATGTCAGCATCATCTAAAGATAAGTCTCTGCAGGAACGGACTGTGAAATGTTCACTTTCAGGGAGTTGCTATCAAACGCTGTGTCAGATGGATGGTATGATGTCTTGTGTACTTCCACTGATGGGCATCTCGTTTGTTTCCAGGAAAAAGTCTCAAGACTCTTATGTCCAAAGGAATCTTACAGGTGCACCCCCCCATTTGTGATTGTCCTGGCTGTCGAATCTCATCTCCAGTGGTAAGAATGCTCGATCTGTTACGTTTATCTGTGATCTTACTGCTCCGATGCCTTTCTGTGTGTCCTGGTGTTAACATAGTGAATTTAGTTGTTATTTGAATTTGAATATGTTGTTAACTGTGGTGGTCAAGGATCAGCCTCGTTCATGCTGAGGTTACAACCTCTTAAAGGAGCACAATGCATCAAAACAAAGCTTTATACTGTAATACATTTTTATGAGAAATATATATTTTTATTTACCGAAATACTGTAGTATTTATCTCAGTTAAAGGAAAAACAAGTTTTCTTTCCTTTAGTATACTTTCAAGCCAGATTTGCTTTATATATTTGTCACCACTGATTGTTAGGTTTAGCTTAGTTTGTGTAAAAGCTGGAGTAACCACACTAAAAGTTCATTATGTTTTTGTGTTGCACTCCTCTGAGTGTGTGTGTGTGTGAGCTCATATGAGTCTTTGTAACCTTCATGGTGAGGACCCCACAGGCTCACATGTCAACGTTGATGGTAATTTTTCTCAGCATGCACATCAAATCCACTTTCAGCCTTTTTGCAGATGCAAAGCATTCATAAAATACTAAAAGAGACGCGGAGCTGCAAAGTTCGTTGCCTGACATGGACTGTGTTGTTGGTTCGGCTCATTTCTGTCTGACTGAGTCAGCTTCCTCACCTGGCCGTTGAACTCTTGTTTGCCTAGTTCTTTCCTCCGGGCTTGAACCAGTGGCGTCAAGCCAACGCTTGAGGCCTTGCAGGTGTGTCACGATTATGGCATCGCCACACTCTGTGTGTGTGTGAGCTTTGAGCAAGCACGCCGCCGTCAAATCTGTTCGCACAGGTGCAGTGGCGTGTTTGTGTGTGTCTGCATATGTGTGTGTGTGTTTTTATCACCACGGAGCGCATCTGTCGTCGCTCCCAAGCACTAATCTTGAGGGAAGGGTGTAAGAGGCTTAGCGAGCTACTGAGCGTAGCTACTGCTGATTATTGTGTGCGAGGCACGGCAAGGCGAAGACGTTTTTGATAAGCCGGAGGTGTTTGAGTGATGCCAGTAAACCGGCGACGTTTGTTGCAGCAGAGAATGAGGATCTGCAGCTCATCACAAAAAGGGCTTCAGCCAAAACAAATGAACACAAGGGCGGGTGGAGGAAGGAAGCAGACTGTGGAAGCAAGCGTCCACGTCTTATTTTTTACTGTGGGGTTTGGCTTCTTTTTGGGACGTGGTGTTTGGTTATGTTTAGGCTCATCACAGATTTCAGAGTGATTGGCTCCTGGCTTGCCGTGGCTCGTTCAGTTCCACTTCAGTTACAGCAGTGACGGAGGAAACTTTGTTGCTTACGTAAGCAAAGCTACGAGAGCCTCAAGGTTGTTGTTGTTGTTGCTGCAAGTCTTTCTCGCCTACTCTCCCTTTTCCTCGTGAGGTGGTAAAAGCTTAAAGCTTTACCCACAGAGTGAATATCGCTGTGACACACACACACACACACACACACACACACACACACAGGATGAGCGTGTTTGCTGGCAGTTCAGTACGAGGCAGTCAGGGTTAGATGGAGGAGGGAATTCAGCGGGACTTGTATGGCCTGTACTGGCGTCTCCTTCTCTCCCCACTGACTCCCCTCAGGCTCAGGGCATGGCAGCCAGCACTCCCTCGCTGATGAGCTCCCCCCCCCCACACACACACACACACACAGGCCTGTCTACTGACACAAATTACCTCATGCAGACATTTATTTTGAAAGTTTGACGGCTGAACTTTGAGTGATCTTGTTTCGCTCGTAGGCATGAGGCAAGCGATCATAAAGTGCAGCAGCTGTTGGGAAAGACGCTTCACCTGCAGCCTGCACACACACATCTCAGAAGTTCATGTGCTGCACGTGCACAAGCTGCTTGTCACGACGAAAAGTGCAACGATGTTACAACGTTTGAATTGTAAAATGATTTCATCTTGGAGTTTATCGTAGACGTTGTTGGGTAAAGCAGAAGTTAGTTTGTGTGTTTCCTGCACATGTGTTTGCGTCGTTATACGCCTGCGATTGTGTGGCTATAAGTTGCCAGCTTGTCGGCCCGTGTGTGCATTGGTGTGTTGGTGGATGTGCGTCTCCTCCTGGGAGAGCAGGGCTTCCTCTGCTCTGTTATTTCAGCGGAACTGGCGGAGGCCAGGAGGAAATTGCTTTCTCCTCCTCCGGCTCGTGAAGACCTCCTCCAATCAAGGGCTCCTCTCGCCAAGTGGAACCGAGAATCTGCACGAACATCACGTGCAGCCAAGGCTTCACGTTCAAACTCCTGATCAGTTCCTGCACCTTTTCTTGATTCACATTTATTGCATGAAGTGAAATAATAGATGATTTTGCATTATGGATTCAGCTTCCTAAGGCTGTTGTTCGATTTGTCTGTTGAGTGTTGTTGTTTACACATGTTGTTTATCAGATGTTGCCACAGTAACCTTTTAATTGGTCGTTGGCCCAGATTTGTGCAGAACTGTGGTCATCCCAAGTAAATTTGTGCACCTTTTTGTGTCTCTTTAGCGTATTGGACCAATTAGATATTAAGTGAGCTACTATCTTAAAGTGCAACATGTGATTATCTCTTAAAGACCCAAAAATGAACCGGACTGTATAGAAGACATGCAGAAACACAACATTCACACACACGTCCGCATGCGTGAAACCATTTTTGTGCCTGACGCCGTCTTTCTGGGTATGAATTATTTATTGAAAATAAACAGTGTAGTTGAGCTAATTAGCTTTTTTCAGACATGCTAAAAACTGAGAGCTGAATGAGATGTACTGTCAGCGCACTGATGTGATTGATGAGAATGTGTGTTAGGGTGTGTGCTGCTAAAATGTGGCTGAAGTATGTTGGAGCATTTGTCGATTAGCCGAATGTGGTTTATCACAATAACACCGATGTATCATGAACAACTTCTTCCCCTTCTTTAGTATATGAGGGAATAGGTGTTTGTGTATTTGGACGTTTGCTTTTCTTTGATAGTTTGAGGCTCATTCTGCCTCAGAAGATATCTGCAGATACTTCTGTCTGGTCTGTTTCATTTTCATACATTATGAGATGTACCGGTATGTTCCTAAGAAATGCAAATAGCCCTCCACGTTTCGTGCCAGAGTTTTAGACTAAAAACATTTTATGTTGAGAAATAATGGAGCTATATTCTTTTGTCAAACCTTGAAAATAACATTCGGAGCAGTTTCATGCAATATTGTATATTTCATGTGACCTTGTGTATCTGATAGCACCAACAGCATGTTTTGAAAATGGTCAGCTACTACCATACTACATTTTAGCTCAGTATCTTTAAAACTGACCAAGTTAGAGCCATTTTTGTCTGGGATAAGGTTGATTAGCTGTGGTAGCCATCTTGAGCTAGCCTGGCCCTCGCCTTCCTACACAGCTCCGCTCAATTCTATTTTCCCTTCACTGCTAGTACGAAGCGAAGTGAAGGACAAGGGTCTGGTTTTAACCAGGCTAATCTTGAGCTGAGCTGACTCCAAAAGTTATTCAGTTACTTATAAATGTTCATTCATTGATTATTTATAAGAGTTGTATTGAAATCTAACCAGTGGTTCATGAGATTCATTCAAGAGATATTTTACTAACGAACAAGCAGGGTTGACTCCAAGGTTTTAGGCAAAGTTATCGCACAATGGGTTGAGCTCAAGATGTGTGTTGGGCAGTGCTGGGCAGCGCTAATCCAAAAATTAGTTCCGCTATTTCTAAAGCGCTTATTAATTTATTTAGGTCCGCAATTTCAAAAGCGTTTATGTCTTAGCAAAGCTAGCGGAAGCTAATGCTAACGCGCTAACGTGCAAATGGCGAACTACCTTTTTTAATCCAGCAGATTTGACCATTTCGTGAAACGGTTAAGCTCAGAAAAACCTTGTGCTATAAAGTCAGCTAAGAAATATATTTTTTCTCAGCAAAGAAATAATTGTTTTTACCGTGTTTTCTTGTAAAGTCCTTCGCTTCTGTGGCCGTCGCCATTTTGAACAGGGCAAATGAGGCGCTGACGCGTCGCGTAGGCCGCTGAGAAACATCCATAAGTTCACCCTCCATGTTAAAAACTCTTCGTCTGACTCTTCGAAAACAAGCAATAAGGCTGCAGAGTAACACACTGGCTGCTAACTGCTATAGAGAGAGCGCTCTCTCTAGCCCCCCTTAGGGCGGGGACCGCTTTTTTTCACGGACCACATCCGGCGCTGACAGGATATGGTCTGTGAGCAGTCGTCCGGTTGATTTAAGAGCCCGTAAATAAGTTTTTTCGTTTTTACTGATAGATAATTAGTTATTAGCGGTACTGCATTTTAAATAAAAATAGCGCAAATCCGCTTATGAATTATAAAAGTTAGTCAATCCGCTATAGCGCTAACAAATTGTTTAGGTCCGCTATTAGCGGATTAGCGCTTTAGCGCTCCCCAGCGGTCTGGTGCCCAACACTGGTGTTGGGGATGATGCTCGGCTACTATGCCAAAGTTTACTTCACCATCTGTAACTAAATTATAGCCATATTTGTGTTTAGATCTTTTAGCTGTGGTACCCATCAAGAATCAGACTGACTCCAGAAGTGATCTAGTTGTCAACTCATTACAGGTATTCCCCGATTTACGAGCGAGATCCGTCACAAGGAGGCGCTCGTAAACCGGAAATCTCGTAATTTGGAACGGCCGCCATTTCTCTCGTAAACCCGGAAGTCCGCTCGTAAATTTCGCCAGCGCACCTAAAAACACTCTATTTTCATCTAAAAACTACTTTTGAGTGCATAAAAATGATCGGAAACGTGTGTTTATATGCTTAACTTGCTAACTGTAGTGAAAAAACACATGAAAACTCAGTATTTTTTTCGTTTTTTCCAAAAATTCAACCCGGAAGTCCGCTCGTAAATTTCGCCAGCGCACCTAAAAACACTCTATTTTCATCTAAAAACTACTTTTGAGTGCATAAAAATGATCGGAAACGTGTGTTTATATGCTTAACTTGCTAACTGTAGTGAAAAAACACATGAAAACTCAGTATTTTTTTCGTTTTTTCCAAAAATTCAACCCGGAAGTCCGCTCGTAAATTTCGCCAGCGCACCTAAAAACACTCTATTTTCATCTAAAAACTACTTTTGAGTGCATAAAAATGATCGGAAACGTGTGTTTATATGCTTAACTTGCTAACTGTAGTGAAAAAACACATGAAAACTCAGTATTTTTTTCGTTTTTTCCAAAAATTCGCAGCTCGTGTCTGGAACCTCGCAGATCAGAGCGCTCGTAATTCGGGGACTACCTGTAATCACTTTCTGAAAGTTTCATTATAATCTATCCAGTGATTCATTCAGTATTTATCTAACAGTACAGTCATTTGTCATTGCGTTTGGCAGTGGGTGACAGTCACAACCATGAAACACAACCCTGGTTTGTATGTACGTACATCCCAACTACCAAATATGAATTGAAGGTGTTCTTTATGAGGCCTTCAGCAGTTTGACGCTCACTCAAATGAGACATTTCCTATTCATTTAGTTTTTCCACGCTTCGTCGTAACACGTTATTTGTCAGCGTAAATCATTGAGCTTCACTAGAGCTCATCACTGAAATTAAACCACGACAGCTGGAACAAACCTCAGGTAGCCTATTCACACCTGCGTGGTCCTTATACGGCCCCATTTCTAATCCACCGAAGTTTGATTTACAGTTCTCAACTTGCCAACTTACCAAACTGAACTTGTCTTGGTGCCAAAGACTAGAGAGAATTTCCTCTCTTTACCAGCCAAAGCTTCGCTCTTGCCTCCACTTCCCCTTATGTGTTTTAGAGGAAAGAAAGGCGCAGTCGTTACCTGTCTGCAGCCTTCCTCTGCGGGCCTAAACAAACACACAATAAGGGAGGAAGGAGGAAAAAAACAAGAGGGGGAGAACATGAAGCGGCGCATGCACGCCTGACTGCACTGGCACTGACCTCCCAGCACCGAGCCAGCAGCCTCTCCTCCACCTCACCGCCTCTCACCCTCTCCCCCACAATCTCCCCCCCTTGTGCCGCTCCACTGGGCTGCAACTGCCCGCTCGGCTCAGCGCGTGGGGGCTGAGTGTGCAGGAAAGCATGGGTGTTTATGTATGCATGTGTGTGTGTGTGTGTGTGTGTGTGTGTGTGTGTGTGAGTGCTGAGGAGGCATGGGTCTTGGTCCCATGCCTGTCTGCCCTGCAGTGCTTTCTCACTTTTTTCTTTTTCTCACACATGGCCTTCAACAGCCAAGTGTTGCCTAAAGTCTGTACACACATGCACACACACGCACACACACTGCTATCAGCTTGATTTTTTTCCATTTTTACTTTTTAAAGTTGGTGCATCAGGGCTTAAGCTCATGGCTGACTAATAGTTGCATTTCTAAAGTCGTCCACGTTTCTTTCACCATGTGAATAAAACAGTTCACCACATGTGGAGCCACTCAGACATCCAAACATCAAACCACAATCCTAACGTTAAAACAAAATGCTGTGTATATTAAAATTAGTTCAGATCATTTAAAGATCTGACAATGATTTGTGATTATTTTCAGGTGAATATATCAAGTTAGAAATTGGTGGAACACATAAGATCACTTTTATCTTTATCATTCAGATTTACAAAAAAATACACGTGGTAAATCAGATGAAATGGCTGTTTTTTCAAAGACTTTAATATTTGTCAGCACAATGACTTTATTATAGATATTGTGAACGTTTCTGTTTTGTTTTTATATTCTTAGAATTTGTTGATCATTCAGCAGGAGCCTGATGGGCTGATCTGTGTCTGGTCTCACTGTAAGAGTTAGCGATGGGGTTGTACTTATTTAATAAGGGACAGTACAAAAATGTCACAACATAACATGATGAGCTATATAAATGTTGCGTGCGTGACCGATTTTTGCCGTTTTTGGTCCCTGTTAGGATTGTAAGAAAACTAAATCTTCAAAAGTCACTGGTACACTAAGTATTAGCTGTAAAAAGGGTTGAATAAAAACAAAACAAAAAGGGTGCTGCAGTTTATTTTGAAAGCAAATAAAATTCTGGATTTTGCATTTCTTTTTCTCTGAATGTGCATCATAAGTGTCAAAGAGTAAAAACTCTGTCATGTTTTTTATTTATTTTTTAATCAAATTAAATGGCAAGCATTCCTGGGAGAAATGCATATCATAAATATGCCCTTCATGCCAGAGTTTTATCATCTTGTGTTAAGAAATGATGGAGTCACAGCCATTTTGATAAAATCTTGAAAATAACAGTGAGCATGTGATATTGTAGGATGTCATGCTCAGTGTGTTGTAAATGACTCTCAGCTACTACCACATCAAATTTGAGCTCAATTCTGACAAGATTGACTGTATAGTCCGTTTTCTGTGGCTAAGTATTGATTAGATGTGGTGGGCAGCTTGAACTGGATTTACTCTGATCTGTATATATAACTGATGACTTTCTAAAAGTCCATTCAGTGTTTGGTGAAATATTCAGCCTACAGACAGTGTTGGCTCGGAAATGTTGATGGCTTAATTTGAAACCAAGATGCTAGTGTGGATTCTCAGTCATCCAAATCATGATAAATAACAAAAAAACAAAACAATTGGTGTTCTGTTCTGATGAGCAGTTCACTTCAGTGAACTTTTGTGGTAATTGTATTTAAACCAAGATCTTGTGCAATCTATTAAAGGTGCTATGTGTAACTTTCTGTAGAGTGCAGAATTTAGAAATATTTTCAACAGGCAAAGCATTCTGATCCCTCCCCCTCAGAGCCATATATGGCTCTGCTCCCCCTGGCCCTGCTGAAATTCAAATTCAAGCTCTGTTTTTATTGGCTGGTTACAAACTCTGTTTTTATTGGCTGGTTAACGGCGGGTCACTCTGTGTTTTTAGTGTTTTTATAAATGCTGATAGAGAAGCAAGGGGACTATAGTTTTTTTCAGAGATTACTTTGTCTAACATCAGTCTGTCAGTAGATAGTGACAGAGTGAAGAAATATGTTAAAAATATATTGTTAGAAAAGTTACAGACTGCACTACAAAGTTACATAGTGCAGCTTTAAGGCTCGAGGTGTGTTTTGGATTTGTCTCAGCTACTACCACAACAAATTTTAGCTCAATATTGTGTAAAAATGTGTTGTCATGCCCAATTTTGTCTGTTAAAATCAGTTGAATCCTAAAGTTAATCAGTTGTAGTTTTCATTTAGTAGTTCATAAATGTGACCAGTGGCTCATGAGATAGTTTGTCAACAGACAGATACAAGAACACATGCACACACGTAGAATCAGGCAAAATCATTCTCACCTGCCTTAGCTGGAGCATTTTTAGACAACACTAAAATCATTCATTTAAATATTTAAATATTAGTCCTTTAAATAATATAGCTTGCATTTACGTGATCCATGCAATAAACAGGTTTTTCTGTTTTTTTTTTGTGCTTTTCCACTAACATTATCCCCAAAATCAACCAAAAAACAAACATCATATGAAGTTACTGTACTGTGAAAACTTTGATTAATATTAAACAAATACTGTATATGAAAATATATGCGACCTGTCCAGGGTGTACCCCGCCCCTCGCACAGTGATTGATGGACATGGGCACCGGTCACCCCGTAACCCAAAAATGGAAGAAGCGGGTAAAAGATAATGGATGGATGGATGGATGGATATCAATATTTAATACTTAATCTGAAACATTACCTAATTTGCTTATGTGATCATGTTTTCCAGCTGAATGATCTTAGTTAAGCTAAAGTTCACTAGTCTGGGTCGGATCACCTTTCAGACACGCACCTGGGAAAATATCTTGTCTGTACATCTGATAAGGAGCTCAGGAAGCAAGACTAAAGATAAGAAGACTGAAAGCCATTAAAGCTGTTGAAATACATGATTTTCAGAGCTTTTGATTAGACTTTTTATGCTTCTAACTCAATTTCTACACCATTAAATGTTTTTGAGGGTTATCGTAACAATTCTTTTGTGTGAAAATTGTGTTAATAAACAGAAAACTTTCCTCACCTTGGTGTACAACAAATTTGGTGATCAGTTATGGACATATTCTTGTAATCATTCTAAATATTTCTGTACAGCTCATCTGTTTAATGACCTTAGCAGCAACTTTTGCGTTAACGCTCTTCAACGCTTGATCTCGCCACCCCACCCCCCAAAAAACACGACTGCTTCTCTCACCCTCACAGCTTTTAGTTTGCAATTCTTTTCAGAAAATTCGAGAAAAACTTTTTTATTTTTTTGTTTTACATCAGGGGATTATTTTATCAACCTGATATCTGTCGCAAGCTGAGACTGTCCAAAGTGTACTTGTCAACATTTGAATGTAAATAAACAACTTGTAATTGTTGCCAACATGGCTCCGCTCCTTTTGCTCAGTTATACTGTACTGTAGAAATCATTTGGTAGGCTTTTGGTAGTGAATGGTGCAAAGTTAGTGGTTACAGGTAATCCCCGACTTACGAGCGCATCGACATACGAGGTTCCGGACTTACGAGCTCACTAACGAACAGTAAATTTGTAAAGAACATACAGAAAATACAGCACTTTTATGTGTTTTTAGATGAAAGTGTGTTAGCTAACCGTTTGGAAACAAGTTTCTGAGCATGTTTATGAACTAGTATGAACGTTTGTGATGAAAAACGAGTGTTCGTAGTAGCGCTAGCATAAATTTTCCGACTTACGACCGAAAATCCGGACTTACGAGCGACACGTGTTTCGGGTTCCGACATACAAGATTTCGTGTTACGAGATAGTCGCAGGAACGGAACTCGCTCGTAAGTCAGGGACCCCCTGTATATTTATCTTCGATGTTACCATATCTGTCAAGTCTCCCGTTTTGGCCGGGAAACTACCGGATTTTACCCCTCTTTCCCGGCGTCATCCCGAATGATTATTTTCCCGGAAATTTCCCGTATTATAATATATATATATATTTTTTAAACATTCCAGTGCCTCTGTCACTAGCCTTGCAAGAACTGCCACCTGCAGTAGCCTTGGTGGCAGTTCTCGCGATGTTAGTGCTGCCAGCGGCCGGGAACAAACCCGGAAAAACAGAGATTGATGTAAAGAGATGTAACGAGAGAGGAGGCGTCCCTGCCAAAAAAGTTAAGACTTTGTGTAAATATCTTGAAAAATGGGACAGCGAATTTAAAGAAGAGTAGGGTGGGCACAATTACGCGTTTTGTAAGATATGTAACTGCGACTTTAGTGTCTCTCATGGGGGAAGGAACAATGTCCGTCAGCATGAAAAATCCATCAAGCACAAACGCGGGCTAGAGGCAAGAATGTTCACAGCATTTCAATAGCCGTGTTTCCATCAAGGTTTCTAGGTGCGCATTTTGAAGTATCGCAGCAGAAAAGCTTAATGGAAACGGCAAAATCCGTATTTACTTTCTCAAGTTCGCCAAAAAGTTTATACGCTCGCTTGAGGTGGTTTTTGGGATGTTCGAAAATGAGCAGATGCGCACAGCGACAGATGGAAACACATTTGCCGACTCGTGCTGCCGAAGCGAACATTCACGTCACGTGACTGATCAGCTGTTTCCGCTCCGGACAACATGTAACATCGCTAAAACTAGTTTGTATGACAGAATAAATACAACTCGACCGATAGCAACACGTACCTGAAATATTCTCTCCATTTTGACGAGATGTGTGGCCAGGTTCTGTTTTCAACTGCTACTTCCTGTTTACTGTAGACATGCGCAGTGCTCACGTCTGACGTAATGACGCTGACGTCTGACGTAATGACGCTGTGCGTGGCTTGGTAGATGCGCTTCAAGCCAGCAGATGGAAACACTTCTGCTTCGCATTAATTTGTATTTACATATTTGCGAGATTTCAAAAATTAGCTCAAAAATCGAAATGAAAATGGATGGAAACACAGCTAATGTCAACAAAGGTAGGCCTATCAGATTGTGATCACATAACTGGTTTGTAAATGGCTGATAGGTAGTTATTTTAGATTTCTTGTAAACCTGTCTTAAAATGTAAGGGGTCCTGGACTTTGGTTGAGCTAGTGCAAGGGTCTGCAACCTGTGGCTCTGGAGCCACATGTGGTTCTTTGCTCCCTCTTTAGTGGCTCTTTAAAGGCGTTCAATACAGAATGTGGCTCTTTCAAGCTTTGGCTAAAACTGACATAAAACTGAATTTTATTGGTGTTACAAACAACAAAAAAGAATGAATTCAAACAGATTTGATGCCATTTCTTTTACAAATATGTGAACACTGGAGCGAGTACGAGTAAAACATACTTTAATTTGATGTTTTATTTCTTTTCATGAAGAACTGTCTGCATAGTTTATATATTTTTTTTTTAAATTTCAAAACAGATAAACACTGAAAACTTCCCCTTT
>JBBPBX010047050.1:14378-26335 GCA_038048925.1 Garcialebias charrua | reverse complement strand
AATAATAATAATAATAATGTCTATTCCTGTCATCTGCGTATGTTCCCATACACAGACGAAATTCGTCTCTGCATTTAACCCAACCACCTACCAGGTGGTGCAGTGAGCAGCCCGAAAGCGCCCGGGGAGCTGGAGAAATAGGTGTGCACTCATAGACACCCCAAGCTGGGTAGTGGCCGGGGCGCGAACCCGCGACCTTCGGATCCGTAGTCAAAAGCCCTGCCACTAGACCATCTTAGTTGATACTGTTATTGATTTTATTTGTTTTATTACTTGTTTTATTGACATTTAATTCTGTTGCACTTTGTAGCACTTTGAGATTTTCATTAATGAAAAGTGCGTTATAAATTGAATTCATTATTATTTTTATTATTATTAGTATAATGGGCCCTGCATGGGAAGCCCATGTGGGCAGACTGTATTTACCCCAAGTGGTATAAGAGTGGGTTGACCTTTCATGGGTTGAACCTGGGCATGAATGTATAGGTCCCAGTTCGTGTTTATGTGGGATAACTGCGAATTGGACAGAAATGGACATTATTATATGGGACCCATGTGGTTTTAGTATAATGGCCCCAGCATGGGAAGCCCTTATGGGCTAACTTTATTTACCCCAAGTGGGCTAAATGTGGGATGACCTTACATGGCTTCAACTTGGGCATGTATATATAGGCCCCAGTTCATTTTTATGTGGGCTAACTGGGAATGGGACAGAAATGGGCAATATTATATGGGACCCATGTGGTTTCGGTATAATGGGTCCAGCATGGGAAGCACATGTGGGCTAACTGTATTTACCCCAATTGGGATAAGTGTGGGCTGACCTTACATGGGTTGAACCTGGGCATAGATATATTGGTCCCAGTTCGTGTTTATGTGGGATAACTTCGAATGGGACAGACATGGACATTATTATATTGGACCCATGTGGTTTCGGTGTAATGGGTCCAGCATGGGAAGCACATGTGGGCTAACTGTATTTACCCCAATTGGGCTAAATGTGGGATGACCTTACATGGCTTCAACCTGGGCATGTATATATAGGCCCCAGCTCATTTTTACGTGGGCTAACTGGGAATGGGACAGATATGTCCAGTCCTCACATCCTTCTACAGGTGTGCAGTGGAGAGCATCCTGTTCTCCAGCATCAATGTGTGGCATGGAGGCTGCACAGCTGCAGAAAGAAAAGCTTTGCAGAGAGTGGTGAAGGCTGCACAGAAGTCTGTTGGAGTCAGTCTCCCCACCATCACAGACATTTACACTTCGAGATGCAGGAAAAAAGCCACCTGCATCATGAAAGACCCCACTCACCCAGCACACACACTCTTTGCCCCACTCCCCTCAGGACGGAGGTTGAGGAGCATCAAATGTAGAACCACTAGACTGAGGAACAGCTTCTACCCTGAGGCTGTTAGACTCATGAATAAATAAATAATAAGAATAATCACTGTGAAATATCACATCATGCTGATGCTGATCTGTTTTCTTGTTGCTGTGTTCATCTGTGACCATCTGCTCATAAAGACTCATGTTCGTGCTGCTGTTTGTAATGATGTTTTTCTATTACTCTAGGGCTTAGTGTATTTCTAGTTGATGTTTTTCTTAGTTCATATCCTAGATGTTATTACTGTTTTTCTCTTGCATTTTGTTGTTGGATGTAATTGGGACCCTGTGTACATAATCTCATTTCATTACATGTACTACATGCGGTGCAAATGACAATAAAGACTCTGACTCTGACTCATCTGCTCACACAGACTCATGTTTGTGCTGCTGTTGCTTTGGTGTATTGTTTTTTGTACTACTGTATAGTATTTAGTGTATTCTTAGTCTTGTGTATTCTTAGTTTAGTGAATGTAGTATATTCTTCTTTTTTTCCCACCTCATGTACCACGTGTGGTGTGTATGACAAATAAATCTCTCTGACATATTAATGAAATAGATCATCTTCATGACACAGGTAATCTTTATGACTAAATAAATCTTTATGACACAGGACAGCCTTAAAGAAGACCTCTTTATGATACAATATATCTTTAACAAAATACATCAAGATGTCTTTTCATAACACCGGGCATCTTCATGACATAAGATATCTTTGTTACACAGGAAATATTTGTGATGTAAAACATCTGTAGGATATAGGACATCTTTAAGGAACAAGACCTTTTAATTATACAAGAATAGTATTAGACACATTAATGTCAGGACATCTTTGTGACAAAATACATTTTTATAATGAGGACACCTTTATGACATAAAACCTCTTTATGATTTTGGACATATTAATGACACAGGAAGTCATATTTTGAAACAAGACATCTTATGATATGGAACATCTTCTTGACACAGAACACTTTTATGATACAGGACATCTTTATGGCAGCAGTCACATTTATGACATAACATATCTATATGATATTGGACATACTATTGACACAGGACATGATGTACAACATATGCATAGCATTAGATGTCTACTGTATATGACATAAGACATCTTTATAATATTGGACATTTGGCATAAATCACATTTATAACATTAAATATTTTGATATTAGACATATTATTGACACAGGATATATTTATAACATAATACATAACATATGCCATTTATAACATACAGTATGACATAGAACATTGGTATGATATTGGACATTTTAATGACACATGACACATTTTTCACAGAAATCTCTATGATATGGAACATCTTCATGACACAGGACATCTTTATGATGTAAAACATCTTTATGGTATTAGACATCTTTAAACCATGAGACCTATTTTAGTACATAATCAATCTACATGTATATGTATTAGACATATTAATGACACAGGACATCTTTGTGAAAAAATACATTTTCAAGACAAAAACATCTTTATTATTTTGGACATATTAATGATACAGGACATCTTTAAGACACAAGCCATCTTTATGGCACAGGACAACTTTATAATACAGGACATATTAAATGATATGGAATACAGGACATATTAAATGATACAGAACATCTCCTTGACACAGGACATCCTTATCACAAAAGACACCTGACATGTCATAAGACATCTATATGACATGAGACATTTTTTATAATACTGTATTGGACATTTTAATGACACATGACATCTTTATGGTGTAAAACATGTTTGTAATATGGGACATATTCACATCCTTCTTGAATTACCACCTTATCAAGGAGGAGAAGTGCCTGAATGATCTCAGGAGCTTTGCTGTCGGGGGCAAATGCAATTCATTGCCCCAGGTAGGCTCTCCAAAAGCAGATTGGTCCTAGGGGTGCAGGGGAAAGAAAAAAAAATCAATTTTTAAAAATAATCTAGATTCTTAGTCCTGGCGATTCAGAATCGATTCTAAAAGCCCCCAAATCGATTTTTTTTTTTACATTAAAACCCAAAAGATAAAGAAAATAAAACCATATCTCATAGTATATGAAAGAATACATATAATGAAAGGTGGCAGAAAGAAGAAGAAATCTTATTTTATCTGCTCCTTTTTTCAATAACAAAACAAGTTCAAACAATCAATTCAATCTTCAATAAGTAATAGAGCAAAAAGCTAACCTAATACTGGTTATTTAAGTTACAGAATTTAATGCATTCCTGTATCATTTGTTCCTATTTTTGGTATAAATATCAAACGATGCAAAAAATTTGATACAATAAGGAACCTAAAATTATTGTTTTAAATAAATGGTCTATTTGTTCACATTGTAGTTTATTCTTTTCAGCTTGTCAGTTACAAAACTGAAACTAAATTTATGACCATTTTAATAGAAAAATCGTTTCTGAATCAAAAATGGTTTCTGAATCGAAAAATCGATTTTGAATCGAATCGTGACACCAAAAATCAGAATCGAATCGATTCTCCAGACACTGAGAGATTCGCACCCCTAGTCCTAGGTGACAGACAAAGAGCCATTTCAAAAACTCATATGGACAGAAAACAGCAAGGAGCTCATGGCCCTTGCCCGGACATGGATTAACAGGAGGACCCCACCATGGAGCCAGGCCTGATTGATGTTTGATTTTTGATAAGGTTGATCCCAAGTTAGCCAACTGAAATAAAGACAGAGCCAGGCGTACAAAAGGTAAGTGTTTTTATTTACAGGCGCTGGTGTTCTGGGCTGGAAGGGAAAAAGAACAAGGTGAGTATCCATGTAATTCTTCAGGTTTTAGAAGAATGATTGGATTTAAAAGAAAGTATTTTTTTATTGTTCAAAACACCAATGGTCATGCTCAATAATCCAGGTTAAAAAAATCCAACAAAGTTAAGTCAGGTCCTCTGGATGGTTTCTTTGTGTTGAAGCGTTTCATCTTTCATCCAACAAACTCATCTTATCACCATCAAACTTCCTTGCAGGAGAGCAGGTCGGTACCTCCAAGTCACACATAACAGCTTTGACTAAATCAAATACAGTAGAGGTTTGTGTTTTCTGATGAAGTCCACTAGAGAGGAGCAAAGTTCTACAGAACAAACACACAGACCTTTTCCTGTGGCTTTATCTTTATATTTGATCTACTTGTTTTAAACACATATGACTGCTGTTTCAGTGTTAGGTGGTGTCCAGCTCCAGCAGTCAAAGGATAAGAGACAAGAGACACCAGGAACAGATGCTTGCTCCATCACAGTCTTTTTCCTCTGTGAGGTCAGGTGTCACTGTGGTGAGATGCTGTGAGTGCTGGTGAAGATTCTCAGTCATCCAGGACATGGCAAATTCAAAGAGACACAAACAACTGGACTTTATTTGTAACAGAAGACGTTTCGTTTCTCATCCGAGGAGCTTTCTCAGTTCAAAGAACAAAGAGTGTGGTTCGAGTTATGAACATTGTTCAGTGTTCTGAACATTCCACAGGATCAAATCTGTTTCTGGAACTGTTGTTCCATCCATCCATCCATCTTCTTCCGCTTATCCGGGGTCGGGTCGCGGGGGTAGCAGCCTAAGTAGGGAGGCCCAGACTTCCCTCTCCCCAGCCACTTGGAGCAGCTCCTCCGGGGGAATCCCAAGGCGTTCCCAGGCCAGCCGAGAAACATAGTCCCTCCAGCGCGTCCTGGGTCTTCCTCTGGGTCTCCTCCCGGTGGGACATGCCCGGAACACCTCACCAGGGAGGCGTCCAGGAGGCATCCTAACCAGATGCCCGAGCCACCTCAACTGGCTCCTCTCGATGTGGAGAAGCAACTGTTGTTCCAAATGATTAATTTGCTCCATGTTCCATTTCTGCCACAGTAAACACAGATAAGTAGAAAAGATTTACAAGTCCATGGAGACAGAAGCAAGACAAATCAAAAACTCTCAACCTTTCACTTGGCTTAAAGACAGGGGCTTTGATTCGACTGGGGGAGACAGGATAAGGCAATTTTTTTCTTCTTCTCCCTTTTTTTTGGGGTCGCCACAGCGAACTATCTTGCATGAAGACTTGGTAATTGTTTTCTTTTTACACTGGATGCCCTACCTGAGGCAACCACTGACCACCGAGTTACCACAGCCCTCTGTGTGGAGCAGAGAGCTGCTAGGGTACCTGGAGGAGCAGAAGGACGGGGTTAAGGGCCTTGCTTAAGGGCCCAGAGTGGAGCAAATGAGGGTGGAGACAGGTGATGCTTCACCTTTCCCACCCACATTTTGATGTTGTCGGTACGGGGAGTCGAACCGGCGACCTTCCGATCACAGGCCCACATTCTCTAACAAATATTAGTCAAGAAAGAGAGCCTGGGTGAAAAAACCCAAGAGGATCACTCAGCCACCAATGTTGATTATATTTGTTTTCCTTTGCTGAAACTTAAAAAGCATAATCAAAAGGCACTACTGTCCACCACAGGGACGACGTCATCAGATCCTCTGATGACACAACAGGGGCAGAGCTGACGACATCATCAGATCCTCTGATGACACAACAGGGGCAGAGCTGACGACATCATCAGATCCTCTGATGACACAACAGGGGCAGAGCTGACGACATCATCAGATCCTCTGATGACACAACAGGGGCAGAGCTGACGACATCATCAGATCCTCTGATGACACAACAGGGGCAGAGCTGACGACATCATCAGATCCTCTGATGACACAACAGGGGCAGAGCTGACGACATCATCAGATCCTCTGATGACACAACAGGGGCAGAGCTGATGACATCATCAGATCCTCTGATGACACAACAGGGGCAGAGCTGACAACATCATCAGATCCTCTGATGACACAACAGGGGCAGAGCTGACGACATCATCAGATCCTCTGATGACACAACAGGGGCAGAGCTGACGACATCATCAGATCCTCTGATGACACAACAGGGGCAGAGCTGACGACATCATCAGATCCTCTGATGACACAACAGGGGCAGAGCTGACGACATCATCAGATCCTCTGATGACACAACAGGGGCAGAGCTGACGACATCATCAGATCCTCTGATGACACAACAGGGGCAGAGCTGACGACATCATCAGATCCTCTGATGACACAACAGGGGCAGAGCTGACGACATCATCAGATCCTCTGATGACACAACAGGGGCAGAGCTGACGACATCATCAGATCCTCTGATGACACAACAGGGGCAGAGCTGACGACATCATCAGATCCTCTGATGACACAACAGGGGCAGAGCTGACGACATCATCAGATCCTCTGATGACACAACAGGGGCAGAGCTGACGACATCATCAGATCCTCTGATGACACAACAGGGGCAGAGCTGACGACATCATCAGATCCTCTGATGACACAACAGGGGCAGAGCTGACGACATCATCAGATCCTCTGATGACACAACAGGGGCAGAGCTGACGACATCATCAGATCCTCTGATGACACAACAGGGGCAGAGCTGACGACATCATCAGATCCTCTGATGACACAACAGGGGCAGAGCTGACGACATCATCAGATCCTCTGATGACACAACAGGGGCAGAGCTGACGACATCATCAGATCCTCTGATGACACAACAGGGGCAGAGCTGACGACATCATCAGATCCTCTGATGACACAACAGGGGCAGAGCTGACGACATCATCAGATCCTCTGATGACACAACAGGGGCAGAGCTGACGACATCATCAGATCCTCTGATGACACAACAGGGGCAGAGCTGACGACATCATCAGATCCTCTGATGACACAACAGGGGCAGAGCTGACGACATCATCAGATCCTCTGATGACACAACAGGGGCAGAGCTGACGACATCATCAGATCCTCTGATGACACAACAGGGGCAGAGCTGACGACATCATCAGATCCTCTGATGACACAACAGGGGCAGAGCTGACGACATCATCAGATCCTCTGATGACACAACAGGGGCAGAGCTGACGACATCATCAGATCCTCTGATGACACAACAGGGGCAGAGCTGACGACATCATCAGATCCTCTGATGACACAACAGGGGCAGAGCTGACGACATCATCAGATCCTCTGATGACACAACAGGGGCAGAGCTGACGACATCATCAGATCCTCTGATGACACAACAGGGGCAGAGCTGACGACATCATCAGATCCTCTGATGACACAACAGGGGCAGAGCTGACGACATCATCAGATCCTCTGATGACACAACAGGGGCAGAGCTGACGACATCATCAGATCCTCTGATGACACAACAGGGGCAGAGCTGACGACATCATCAGATCCTCTGATGACACAACAGGGGCAGAGCTGACGACATCATCAGATCCTCTGATGACACAACAGGGGCAGAGCTGACGACATCATCAGATCCTCTGATGACACAACAGGGGCAGAGCTGACAACATCATCAGATCCTCTGATGACACAACAGGGGCAGAGCTGACGACATCATCAGATCCTCTGATGACACAACAGGGGCAGAGCTGACGACATCATCAGATCCTCTGATGACACAACAGGGGCAGAGCTCATTTTCAGGGAGGAGTTCGCTTCCAGGTTTGAGGTGATGCGGCTGAGAAATGAGGTGTCATTCACCCACTTGCAACTGTGTAAAGAGTCCTGGTTCTTTTGGTTTTGTTTGACAGCTTCAAGGATTGAGTTTAGTTTGTATGTATTTACAGTATATATCTTTAATAACAATTCTTCATCAGTCGTTATTTTCTGTTTTGTTTGTTTTCTGAGTATTTTCTTTGTGTTAGTTTGCTTCTTTGCCTCCATGTGTTTTCAGTCATTCTCAGTACTTTTTCCTCAGCTAGTCTTCACTCTCCAGTTCTGCCCCGCCCAGTTACACCTGTTCCCTGTCATCATTTAGCCCTGGTGTCTCTACTCATCTGCCCCAGTCCATTTATTCTCCTCCCAGTTCAGTTTCCTTCTATGTTCCCCTTTTTTGTAGTTTTCAAAACAGCTTTTTATTGTTTTGAACTACTTTTGTCTGCAATAAATCTTTTAGTTTCATAATTCCTGACACAGAAAATTTCTTGGCAGCACGGTTGGTAGAGCTGCTGCTTCTCAGAGAGAAGATCACCTCGGTTCAAATCCTGGCCGGGGGCCTTTTGGGTGGAGTTTGCATGTTCTCCCCATGCATGCGTTTTCCCCGGGTAGTCCAGTTTCCTCTCACAGACCAAAAACATGCATGTTAGGCTAATTGGTAACTCTAAATTGTCCCAGGTGTGAGTGAGAGAGTGAATGGTTGTTTGTCTCTTTGTGTCTGTGATGGACTGGAGACATGTCCAGGGTGTCCCTCGCGTCTCTCACAGTAATGGCTGGACATGGGCACCAGTGACCTGAAAATGAAGAAGCGGGTAAAGATAACACAAACAATTCCTTGCATTGGTCTGCATTCCTGGTTTCAATCTCTCTTCTACACCTGACAAACTTTACATGATTGAACAGCCAGGACCTCTTCTCATCACAGGACTTCAATAGGCTTCATGTGATCGTGAAGACCTACTGTAGATCAATCTGGTGACCACCCCTTTAGACATTTAGGTCAAACACTGGGCTACCCATGACTTTTTGGAGTTTTCCTTTCCAGGATGACAAAGCTATTAGATATACCAGATATCAGAAGACAGAGCACACTATGAATCGTATCCTCCTCCAGCTCAAGCACCCTCATGATTCCAGCCACTACAGGGTCGAGGTTGTCATCTTGTCAGCATATTGGTTCTACAAAAATACGTACCTGGACTAGAAATTTCAATTATCTATTTTACCTGTTAGCTCATTCTTATAAACCAAAGACTGAAAAAAAAGGCTTCCTTACCTTGATGAAAAGATAAAAACATGCAAAAACATTTTATTTGTGATCCAAATTACACATATACAAGAAGTCAAGATATAAGCATGTCATTTTAGGAGACCACAGCCAAAATAACAAGAGAGAAAAATCCAATCTGTACATTTTTGAGTTTACAGTGAGTAGCCAGAAAACACTAAGGCAAACCATCAGCAGACAGAAGAAACAATGCCTTTTTTGTATTTAATCCACCACAGCAGTGTCCTTGCTACAAAACATGAACTGATGATTTCATTTATTAGTAATCAGCTGCATAAGTTACATCATGATAAAAAAAAAAACATAAAAGTGTCTATCTAAAGTTTAACATTACTGTACATGTATTTTCACTCGCTTTGGAAATCCAAACCAGCAAAACATGTAGCTCTGTGCCTGGACATGATCCATCCCTCACAAGGATAATCCTCCACCATCATGGATCACAGGTCCTGGGAGTTTTGAACAAAGCTGGACTCATTCTGGATTAGAAACACTCGTCAGTGTTTGGTACCGGCTCAGATGTGTGTTAGTTTTCTTGAATTTCCAGCATTCACATGGACACAAGACACACAAGACTTTACCCTCGATGCTGATGGGTTAGAACTCCACAGTGATGTGGGTGATGAGGGGAACCTTCTCAGTTTTCTCATTGTCCAACCTCCACGTTGAGCTGTAAATATCCTGAACATTTCTACGACTCAAACCAATTCAAATACGTATTTACTTTTATGATAAGAACTCACAGATGGTCAGCGTCTTCTGCAGCCAAAAATATGTAAAAGTGTTTTTTTTTAGTAATTACTGGTTTCTGTTGGACAGTTTCTTGCTCAACCAGTTTTTTTAAGTAGAGACAGAATTGTACATGAACTAAAAGTAACCTTGTGTTTTGTCATTCTGGAAATAAGCCAACTTGTGTCTTTTTTTTATGTCCTTTAATGAAAGAAAGAGGATGTAGCCAGAGTGTATAAATCATAAATGTAATGCATTTTTTGCTCCAGCTTGAAATAAAAAAAGAAATACACCTTTATTGTAAATGCTTGAAAGGTGTAACATTTGATGAAAGAATCTTGGGTTTTTCACGGCAACCTTTGTGACTGACATGAGCCATTTGCTAAGGTTTATTTGTGAACTTATTTAATTTTTATTTAGCTGTTGGGGGACGAATCAGTTTTGTGTTGTGTGTTTCTTTGACTGATGAAGCCTTCATGATGGAAGGTGAAACATTTCAGCACAAAAAAAAAGAAACTGTCCAGATGACCTGACTGAAAATTATTGGCTTATTTAGTTTTTCTTTTTTCACATCCTGGTTGGTAGGAGAGTGAAACATCTGTCCTGTAAATGTCTTTTATTTCATCTTATCGTTGTTGACAAAAGATTTCTGGACGAGTCATCACCTGATTGGGTTACAGTCACTGCTTAAGAGACCTGAATATTAGTGCAGCCTGTCAATTCTGTATTTCACAAAAACAAGCACGTATTGGATTTAAAAAAATCATTAATTTAGATTTAAACGCTGACTTTACGCGCCGAAGACGCTATAAAGAGGGTGACGTTTACTTCTGATGTTGGGAAGCCACAGATAGAAGAGAGGACGGTGATTCAGCACAACGCATCCTGTCTGATAAGAGCTTCCTGTTCTGTCTGTCCAGGCCCTGCTCACGACTGTGACAGACATCGAGATCCACGAGGGCACGGTGCTGCTCACCGTCAGGACCTGCTACAGCATCTATCTGGCCAGCCGTAACCTGATCAACCAGACCACGGCCAAGGCCACGCTCATGCATATGCTCAATGTGATCTTTGCACGAATGGAGAACCAGGCCGTCAGTTTTAAGAACTCACAGATGGTCAGCGTCTTCTGCAGCCAAAAATATGTAAAAGTGTTTTTTTTTAGTAATTACTGGTTTCTGTTGGACAGTTTCTTGCTCAACCAGTTTTTTTAAGTAGAGACAGAATTGTACATGAACTAAAAGTAACCTTGTGTTTTGTCATTCTGGAAATAAGCCAACTTGTGTCTTTTTTTTATGTCCTTTAATGAAAGAAAGAGGATGTAGCCAGAGTGTATAAATAGCAGCACCAACATCTTCTGTTTGTTGAAACCTTCCAGATACAAAAAACGGTTTCAATTCTGTTTGGCACAAAATGTCCTTGACTCTAAAACTTTCCTCCAGGGCTTGGTGTGATGTGATGCTTAGTGTTTAGAGGTGGTGGAACTCAGCTGAGGGTACAGTTTAAAAAGTCATGATTATAACGGAGGTGTGGTGGAAAATGCACATCTATCATGTGTGTGAGGTTGTGATGAAGCTTCTACTGTAGTTGGACCTGTCATTTTGTAGCCGCTCATCTGGGGTTGGTGTATTAGTACACACAGGTAAGTTTCAGGAGGGATTTGTGACAAAAGGGTGGCAACAAAGTTCAAATGTTTACAAGTCAGTGGTGAGACCAGCTATGTTGTATGGTTTGGAGACAGAGACATGGACAAAAAGACAGGAGACAGAACTGGAAGTGACAGAAATGAAGATGCTGAGGTTCTACTTGGAGTGACAAGGATGGATAATATTAGGAATGAGATCATCAGAGGTACAGCACAGATTGAACAACTGGGAGATGAAGTTAGAGAGGCCAGACTGAGCTGGTTTGGACATGTCCAGAGGAGGGACAGTGGTTTGGACATGTCCAGAGGAGGGACAGTGGTTTGGACATGCCCAGAGGAGGGACAGTGTGTATACTGGTAGAAGAATAGAAAT
>JBBPBX010047050.1:0-13797 GCA_038048925.1 Garcialebias charrua | reverse complement strand
TCTTTTTACTGATAATACTGATAAACCTGTTGTTTGTTTAGGAACTTCCTGCAGTCTGTCCAGAAAGTCTCCACTGGAGGAGCTTTTTGCTGAGGAAGAGGCACAACATAATGTCACAGCTCCATGTCCATGAAGAAACAAATGGAGAGAGGGCTGCAGATACCAGGACATCCCACCAGCCGTTCTGTCTGAAGATCCTGCTGCTGGTGGTGGAACCAGGTTAGCCCATCAGTGGGAGCTCAGTAACATGACTGCAGCATCAGACACTGGACAATATTATATGTATAATAATAATATATGTTGGTGAGTCCTCCATGTTACCATACCATACCATTTTATTTATAAAGCACTTTCAACAGGAACAAGTCCACACCAAAGTGCTTCATGTTGGCTCTAATCTGCCCTGTGAGAAATTCATAGTAAATGTAACAAAAAGGAAAAAGTTCATAGCATTAAATTCAAACAGAAGTTCAAATTATTTCATCCTGAAATAACTCTGGCTAACTACTGTAGCTTTTTTATAACATGGAGTTAAACTCAATGTAGTCTCCTCAGATAAATAGTGTTACCATTATTTTTTATATTAAAGTTTCTGTTAACTTATTATTTTTATATTTGATTGTTTCTGTTCAGTGCCCTGAGACAACTTCTGTTGTGACTTGGAACTATACAGTATAAATAAACTGAACTGAATTGAATTGACACGTCTTTTTGTAACCCCGCCTACAAAAAGAATCGGAACCGAGAATCGAAAAGAATCGGAATCGAAACAAAGAATCGGAATCAGAACCGGAATCGCTCAAATTCAAATGATGCCCAACCCTATTTGACAAGTGGTCCATGGTAGGTGGTGTGTACTTGTGTTGATGGTTTTCACCATGTCCATGCAAACATATAAACAAACCTGTAATGTCCCTGTTCCTGTCCCGTTAGCTTAGCATGGACAATTATTAGCTATGTTGTTATTGCCTAACTAACCAAAATTTTGGTGATTCCACATCTGAAAAGGGGATGCAACCTTTTCACAATATATGTTGTAACTGTTCTGTGTCACTCTTCATTCAGTTGCACTGATGTATTTACCTTGGACGCTGTGGAGCCAAGCTACCATTATTAGCCATTTCAGGTCGTTTATCTAAGAAGAAAATACGAGCTAATGTCAGCATCGTGTTTGCATTTGAGCTGACCTACCACTTTAAATCGAGTATAACTTGTTAGCTACCTTAATGTTGGTATGAGACGTAGTTTATAGTTTTATTTACCTGATAGAGACGGACCACTCTGTTACTTCTGAGGGTCGGACCCGGTCCTGATGAGGAAGCAAAAATAATCCGGCGGAGCTCGTCAAAGACGGGCCACTTTTTTACTTCACCCTCCTTTGCACAATATAAAATTATTGCAAGTGCTGCACTGAGCTGACTGGTCATTTCATTAAAGTTCATTCATTCATTCATTCAAGTTTATTTGAACAAGGACAGCACAATAAACAATGTTACATGTTAAAAAATGAAGCAACCATTGTCTTGTACAAAGGTTTTCTAGCCGCAGGCTAATTTGCAAACAAGTTAACAAGTTAAGCCATGCTTTCCACCGCAGCTGCAAAAACACTTCTGGTGGATTCTTCTTCATTGTTTTTTCTTCTTCTTCTTCTTCCTTTGGTTTACTGGTGGATTGCAAACATCGTTTAGGTGCATACCACCACCTACTGAGCAAGAGTGTGTAGCTCATGGCCTCCCTTCCTTATATTCTATTTTTAATATTGATGTTTTGTAAATATTTAAACAATGCTTTTCTAATATAATTAGATAACCCGGGCCCTCGGGTGGTCGGTGGCGGCGGTCATGGGTCGCCGGTCGGTGACCCGGCTGTGCTGGGGTGGTTTTGGGGTGGGCGCCGGGAGCTTGGGATTCTGGGGGCGTGTCGTCCCCGGGCTTGGGCCTGGTGGGGGTCGGGGGTCTTGGGCTCTGGCGGGCGGGTCGCCGGGCTATGGGCTGGCTCACGCTCTGGTGCCCGGCCCTGGCCGGGGGCCCTCGGCTCGCTGGTGGGCTGGGGGTTCATGTGCTGGGGGGTTGGGTGTCTGGGAGCGTGACTGATGGCCAATGGGAGGGGGCAGGTCAACCCAGCCTGGGTGTCTAATGTGTTCTGAAAGTTGTTAGTATGAAGGGTGGGTGTAGTATTTCTTCTGGGGTGTGGACTAAGTGGATCTCCTTGATGGTGGTCTGGGACTACGTATGACCGGTGGGCGGGCCCTTTACTATGGTGGGAGCCAGCCCCCGGTACTTCCTGGCTCTGTCGGCGGTTGAGCGGGCGCTCTTGGCCGTGTCGTCCATGTGGGATTTCGTGTCCTCCTGGACGGCGGGCTGACTACAGTAGCAAGGGTTTTGGCGGCCCTGGTGGGTGTGGGCTGTTGGTCCTGCTGCTGGTCGCCCTCGTTTTATTATTATTTTTAAATCTTTCTGACTCCCCCTGGTTCTCTGGCGGCTATTCTGGGGGTGGGGTCCGGTAAGGTGACGGGCGGTCGGGTGTTGTCTTGGACTATGGGGGGGTTCGGGGCCTGGGGGATCGCCGTGGGCGGGGCTGGCATTGCGCTCCCGCTGGGGCTGCTTGGGCTCGGGTGTCCTGTCCTGTCGGCGGGGCGCGGGCTGGGCCGGATCTTGGATGTCTGCTACTTTCCACCCCAGAACGAATGGGGCTACCTCCTGGCTTTGGATGTGGGCTGCCCCATGTAGGGGGTAAGTACAGGTCTTGGACCTGGGGGGTATAGAGTGTGTATCGGGATTATGAATGGAACGTGTCGTTATTGTTTGTCTTTATGTGAGTGAGGGTGAGGATGAGGGTGGATCTGAATGAGTGTGTCTGTGTATGAATGTTTGTCAGGCTGGGACTTGGGCTGCCCCCTCTCTGATACTTCTGAGGCTACTCATTGTCTCGCTCCTGCCGCGTGGCCCCCTGGTGGGTGTTCCTTTGCCTGCGGGCGTGCTTGGGGCCCTCACTGTCTGGGGTTGGGCGCTTGGGCGTGTGTCGACTTGGCCTGGTGGCTGCCTGGTGGGGCTCGGGTCTTCTGGTCCTGTCGGGTCTGGGCCTGAGGGGTGGGCGTCCGCGGTGCCCGGGCCTCGGTGACCAGCCCTGGGGCTACGTCGGTGCAGCGGGCTCCGGCGGGGGCCTATGAATTTGTCGCTGTTGACCCCGGGGAGTCATTGTGTGTAGTCACTAGTGGGGCTTCTCTTGTTCTCCCCTTTGGTCGGATCTGGGGAGTTGGTGAGTGGCTCATCCTGTTCGGGTAACCCTGGGGACTCTGGGCTCGGGGTCCTTCTTGGGGACTTGGGCTCTGGTTGCCCCTTTGCCTGCCTCGGGCCTTGGGGGGGCGGATCTCTGATGCCTCATGGTTGCTATTGAATGTTTTATTGGAGGAAACTTTTTCACTTATGCATGCTCACAACCACATGCAAATGGATGCAGGGATGTATATGTAGATATATGCAGATATGTAGATGAGTATATGAATGAATATGAATGTATATGTATGTATACTGTATATATTTGTAGGTATGGAATGTATATTTATTGAAATATACTGCAAGGTCATAAATGTTATTAGTCTTTATGCATGTGTTGCTGTGTTCTGTCATGTACTTTGCAGGATTGCTGACGGAGGTTGGGTGTGTTTGCCTTGTGCTTTTTTATGGACAGATTACTTTCTGTCTTTCCTTTCTCTCTATTAAAAAAATAAAAATAAATTCATATCGGAGTGAGAGGATGGCTATAAGGTAAGAAGGGAGGCCATCTCTAAAAGGGAAAAAAAATTGACTTACCCTCTCCTTTCCCTAATGGTACATTAACTGTTATTTCTCCTTTCAATGCTTTTTTTAGCAAGTTTATCTGCTCTTTCATTCCTTTCCACCCCCTCGTGTGCTGGCACCCAACAAAACTGTATATCAATTCCACCTCTGTGTATTCGTTTTTATTTTTTATTTTATTTTTTTAGAAATAGCACCCCCTGGTGGACATTTGATATATAATCAAGAGTTGAAGTTACATATTATTAGACAAGCTCAAGTCATTAAAAATAAGGTAATTAAAGCTGATGTATGTAACTTATTTTTTAAACATATTTCTTCACTCAGCCACTATGTAATGAAAGATTGATGTTTGACAGGTAATATCTGAATAAATATATAGTCCTCTGGCGTCTCCCGGTGGTAATAAAAGCATTTATAAAAACCAGAGCGCCCCGAGGTTGACCAGCCAATAAAAAACAAGAGTTTTTAATCAGCCAATAAAGCTGCATTCCAGTTGTCCTCAACAGAGCTTCTCACGCCCCAACTCACGCCCCCACCTGTCCCAGCGCGCAGCCAGCGAGCATCTGCGCATGTTCTCATTCAAAGCGATGCAGGACTGTTTTATATGTGACACAAATTTATTAAATTCCACTTCTTCATCCCTTATCTGAAATTTTCTTTTGTTTTTTTTTGCCAAAAGTCAAGTAATAACTTTATAATAATAATAATAATAATAAACTTTATTTGTATAGCACCTTCCTACAATGCCTTGCATTGACCAAGGTGCTTAACAGGATAAAAAGATGAATAAACTGGAACAATAAATCAATGAAAATAGAATAAGAAACAACAGCAATAAAAGAAGGCAATGGAAATAAAAATGCTACATACTAAAATACCAAAAGTAATAAAAGTTACACACTGAAAGCTTTTTTGAACAAGTGGAAATAAAAAGGCAATGGAAATAAAAAATGCTACATACTAAAATACCAAAAGTAATAAAAGTTACACTGAAAGCTTTTTTGAACAAGTGGAAATAAAAAGGCAATGGAAATAAAAATGCTACATAAAAGTACAGTAATCGCTCCCTCCTCCTCCTCTCCTCTCCCTCCTCCTCCTCTCCTCTCCCTCCGTTGACTGCAATGATGAGGAAATGACTGAGGTTGTCACGAGAGAATTAAACTCGGGTTCAACGTGGCTGCCCGAGTCCCTGCAGATTTTCTGGTCTTCTGGTGTGCTGGACCAGGCTCCATGGTTTTATTTTTATTTTTTTTAGAACATTTTATTAACATATAAACACAGAATATGCAGCGGCTCCGAGATGACATGCAGCAGGAGGCAGAGCTGATCTCAAGTTCACCAGAGCACGGGGGAGCAGCCATATATGGCTCTGAGGGGGAGGGAGCAGAATGCTTTCCTTGTTCAAAATTTTTCCAAGTGTTTTGGTCATACAGAAATCGCAGACAGCAGCTTTAACCTTTTCAACTTGGAGCTTTGTCAATCAGTTAAAAACATAATTTAAATCTCAAGTGTTAACAATTTTTAATACTCATAGCATACAGAAGGTTGATTGATTCTGAAAGAAATGTATATTAATAATTATGTAAAATTAAGGAGCCAAGAACAATGTACCTTCAATGTATTTACAATCCGGGGGCTTTAAAAATGTCCAAATCGTCTACCCAGCTGTTCAAAGATTGGACCAGCTCTCCCAGTGACGTGTAATTCTTAAAATTATTTGTAGTGTAAACACTGACACAGACCAGGGGCCTCATGTATCAACCGTGCGTGCGCACAAAAACCGTGCGCACGTCACTTTCCACGCAAAACCCCGTATGTAACAAAACTGAACTGAACGTGAATATATGCGCATCCAGGTACATATCCACGCAAGCTCCCGAGCAGGCGTACGCACGTTTCTGTGGTTCTTGTTCCTTTGGCGACACTTACAGGTGTTTCAGAGAAACTGAAGCCCCACAGTCTGTGGTTGACTTTAAGAGCGGCTTGAGACCTTTCTTTTTAACCGAGCATACTCTTCCTCCTCATGATTCTACTTTTGATCTTAGTTGATACTGTTGTTGATTTTAACTGTTTTATTATTTGTTTTATCGACATTAAATTCTGTTGCACTTTGTAGCACTTTGAGATTTTCATTAATGAAAGGTGCGTCATAAATTGAATTCATTATTATTATTATTATTATTATTATTATTATTATTATTACTATTAACTGTTCATGATGTGAAAATGATTAATATTCCCACCAAACACACGATTAACAAGTACATCCACATGGACGCGCAAAGTTGTGCAAAAAATAAATGTAACAGGAACGGATACATTCAGCCTTATGGAGGATATAGATAGTGTAACACGCAGAGCATTTATTTATAAACAGATATAATTCTCTGATCTAGGATATGGCTTATCAGCCGTTTTCAGAAATAATCATTTTTCAGTTTGGCACTGCTGCGCACTGAACACAGGGGCCGCGCATCACGCGTGCACGTGCAGAAACTGGGGTTCCACAGGAGCTTAGAGGGAGCTGGCAGGTCGATCAGGGCTGTGCCAGTCCAGTCCACACAAAGCCGATTCATGTCCAATGGAATGGTCTCATCCATATGATCCCAAAGGCTGAGTTATGGTCGCGCTTTGAGCGCGCGTGCACCCTCGCCGGTGTTACACGGCAGTGGAGGTGTGTCATTATCTGTGTTTATTGTAGATGTCTCCAAAATGACACGTGAAAGTACACCTTATATAACTTGTAGGAGAGTAAAAGCTTCACAGACAAGACTGCGCACAGGGCTGCGGGGCGCGCGCTGCGTCTGGAGACTCCAACATCACGTGATGTCATGAAATGTCTCCAAGACGCACAGACTCGTTTCTTCACATCATCTACATAAACAAAGATCTATGTTCTAGCAAACATCCAAGTAAGTTCCTCTGTGTTTACAGTAATAATGGTAATAAACTCGTGCGCAAAGTTAATATTTCCACACAGAATGAATGAATGAGCCGGTTCGCGCACCACAGCAGGGTGCGCATACCGACACACAATCACTCGTTCTTTGCATGATGAACACATTTTATTACTATTCTTACTTAGGATGTTTGTCCTCACTCATATTATATTAAATTCATTATTTTCCCGAATCTAGAAATCATTTCTGATCGCGCAGGGATCAAACAAACATGTCCTTCACACATGCAGGAAGTAATTTGCATCTGTTTAACATATGTAAATGTAGGCGTGTCAGGGGAGGTGTCTCACGTGCGCTCAGTTCCACGTCAATTGTGATGTACAAAAGGAATGTGCGTGGATTCAGGTGTACGCACAGTTTGATAAATCTGGATCTTTTTGTGCGTAGACACTTTTCTGGATTTCACCGTACGTCACTTTTCAGTAGGAAATCCACGCAGGTTTTTGATACATGAGGCCCCAGGTCTGCTAAAATGACTGGGAATGTCAGTGGAGGCAAATATTACTCCAGGTCTCTGCTCTTTTTTTTTTCTAACGGGCGACATTTACATCCATCCATCCATCCATTTTCGTCCGCTTATCCGGGGTCGGGTCGCGGGGGTAGCAGCCTAAGTAGGGAGGCCCAGACTTCCCTCTCCCCAGCCACTTGGAGCAGCTCCTCTGGGGGAATCCCAAGGCGTTCCCAGGCCAGCCGAGAAACATAGTCCCTCCAGCGTGTCCTGGGTCTTCCTCTGGGTCTCCTCCCGGTGGGACATGCCCGGAACACCTCACCAGGGAGGCGTCCAGGAGGCATCCTAACCAGATGCCCGAGCCACCTCAACTGGCTCCTCTCGATGTGGAGAAGCAGCGGCTCTACTCCGAGTCCCTCCCGGATGACTGAGCTTCTCACCCTATCTCTAAGGGAGAGTCCAGACACCCTGCGGAGAAAACTCATTTCAGCCGCTTGTATCCGAGATCTCGTTCTTTCGGTCACAACCCAAAGCTCATGACCATAGATGAGGGTGGGAACGTAGATCGATCGGTAAATTGAGAGCTTTGCCTTTCGACTCAGCTCTCTCTTCACCACGACAGACCGGTACAGCGCCCGCTTCACTGCGGATGCTGCACCTATCCGCCTATCGATCTCACGCTCCAGTTTTCCCTCATTCGTGAACAAGACCCCGAGATACTTAAACTCCTCCACTTGGGGCAGGACCTCCTCCCCGACCCGGAGAGGGCATGCTACCCTTTTCCGGCTCAAGACCATGGCCTCGGATTTGGAGGAACTGATCCTCATCCCGGCCGCATCACACTCGGCTGCAAACCGCTCCAGCGAAAGCTGTAGATCACGATCTGATGAAGCCAATAGGACCACATCATCTGCAAAAAACAGAGAAGCGATTCTAAGGCCACCAAAACGGATCCTCTCAACACCTTGGTTGCGCCTAGAAATTCTGTCCATAAAAGTTATGAACAGAATCGGTGACAAAGGGCAACCTTGGCGGAGTCCAACTCTCACTGGAAACGAGCCTGACTTACTGCCGGCAATGCGGACCAAGCTCTGACACCGGTCGTACAGGGACCTAACAGCCCATATCAATGGGCCTGGTACCCCATACTCCCGGAGTACCCCCACAGAACCCCCCGAGGGACGCGGTCGAATGCCTTTTCCAAGTCCACAAAGCACATGTAAACTGGTTGGGCAAACTCCCACGCACCCTCCAGGACCCTGTTGAGGGTGTAGAGCTGGTCTAGTGTTCCACGACCAGGACGAAAACCACACTGCTCCTCCTGAATCCGAGGTTCGACTATCCGACGGACCCTCCTCTCCAGAACCCCTGAATAGACCTTACCAGGGAGGCTTAAGAGTGTGATCCCCCTATAGTTGGAACACACCCTACGGTCCCCCTTTTTGAATAGGGGAACCACCACCCCAGTCTGCCAATCCAAGGGAACTGCCCCCGATGTCCACGCAATATTGCAGAGTCGCGTAAGCCAACACAACCCCACAACATCCAGAGCCCTAAGGAACTCAGGGCGAATCTCATCCACCCCCGGAGCCCTGCCACCGCGGAGCTTTTTAACCACCTCGGTGACCTCAGCACCAGAGATTGGAGAGCCCGACCCAAAGTCCCCAGGCTCCGCTTCCTCAGTGGAAGACGTGCCAGTAGGATTGAGGAGGTCTTCGAAGTATTCCGCCCACCGACTCACAACATCCCGAGTTGAGGTCAACAGCACGCCATCCCCACCATAAATGGTGTTGGTCGCGTACCGCTTTCCCCCCCTGAGACGCCGGATGGTGGACCAGAATCGCCTCGAAGCCGTACGGAAGTCATTCTCCATGGCCTCTCCGAACTCCTCCCACGCCCGAGTTTTTGCCTCAGCAACCACCCGAGCCGCATGCTGCTTGGACTGTCGGTACCTATCTGCTGCTTCCGGGGTCCCACAGGCCAAAAAGGCCCAATAGGACTCCTTCTTCAGCATGACAGCATCCCTCACCGCCGGTGTCCACCACCGGGTTCGAGGGTTGCCACCACGACAGGCACCAACAACCTTGCGGCCACAACTCTGATAAGCTGCCTCGACAATAGAGGCGCGGAACATGGCCCACTCGGACTCAATGTCCCCCGCCTCCCTCGGAACGTGTTCAAAGCTCTCCCGGAGGTGGGAGTTAAAGCTCCGTCTTACGGGAGACTCTGCCAGACGTTCCCAGCAGACCCTCACAATACGTTTGGGTCTGCCAGGTCTGACCGGCATCCTCCCCCACCATCGGAGCCAACTCACCACCAGGTAGTGGTCAGTTGACAGCTCCGCCCCTCTCTTCACCCGAGTGTCCAGGACATGCGGCCGCAGATCAGATGAGACGACAACAAAGTCGATCATCGAACTGCGACCTAGGGTGTCCTGGTGCCAAGAGCACATATGTACACCCTTATGCCTGAACATGGTGTTCGTTATGGACAATCCATGACGAGCACAGAAGTCCAACAACAAAACACCACTCGGGTTCAGATCAGGGGGGCCGTTCCTCCCAACCACACCCCTCCAGGTCTCACTGTCATTGCCCACGTGAGCGTTGAAGTCCCCCAGTAGAACAAGGGAGTCCCCAGGAGGCGCACTCTCCAATACCCCCTCCAAGGACTCCAAAAAGGGTGGGTAATCTGCGCTGCCGTTTGGCGCATAGGCACAAACAACAGTCAGAGCCCGTCCCCCCACACGTAGGCGAAGGGAGGCTACCCTCTCGTTCACCGGGGTGAACCCCAACGTACAGGCACCAAGATGGGGGGCAACAAGTATGCCCACTCCTGCTTGGCGCCTCTCACCAGGGGCAACTCCAGAGTGGAAGAGTGTCCAACCCCTCTCAAGGAAACTGGTTCCAGAGCCAGAGCCATGCGTGGAGGTGAGTCCGACTATTTATTACAATTTTACCTATTTTTTTTCCGCATGTAGCATTTTTTTTGTCATCTTGGAGAAGTTTGTCATAATATGCACTTTGTTTAGAGCATTATGAAGGCGGATACAGCGATAACACCATAGACAAACACCAGAATTTTTTTCTGAGGACAGGAAACATGGAGGTCGACACGGGAACGCCTCTAACGCAGTGACGTAGGTTCCATAGCTCTATCTGTCATAGAAAACTTTTCAAACATAACCAAAATGAGGATTCTTCAGTGTTGATCAGGATTTGGTGACATTTCAAACATCCATCCATCTATTATCTTTTACCCACTTTTTCCATTTTGAGTCATGGGGGTCGCCGGTGCCCATGTCCAGCAATCCCACTGCGAGGGACGGGGTACACCTTAGACGGGTCGCAAATCCATCACAGGACCACATAGTGACAAACAACCATTCACTCTCTCACTCACACCTAGGGACAATTTAGAGTTACTAATCAACCTAACATGCATGTTTTTTGTCTGTGGGAGGAAACTGGAGTACCCGGAGGAAACCCATGCATGCACGGAGGGAACATGCAAACTCCACCCAGAAGGGCCCCCAGACCGGGATTTGAACCAGAGACTGTCACGATTTGGTTCCAGTGGAGGACGCAGACCCAAAATGCAGGCGAACAGGACTCAGAGACAAAGTGTAAAAATAATAAACACTTTAATGATCAAAACAATAAACTGACGGTGCAGTAAACTTACAAAAACAAGGGGAAAACGAGTAGTGGCTCCACCAGACTTCAGGGAGGTATGATTATGACCCGGCGAGGAACAAATGAAATGAGAGGGCTTTTATACTATGAGGGAGAGCAGGTTGGCAGGTGGCTGATGACAACAGGTGAAAGTGATTAAGGATGCAGACTGGAACTGAGGAGTGATTGAAAACAGAAAGAAACATGACAGGCGCAGAGCCTGACAGGCGCAGAGCATGACAGAACCCCCCCTCAAGGGTGGCACCCGACACCCCCAAGAAGAGCCCCCCACAAGAACAAGGGCGGGCGGAGGGAGGCAACAGGCAGGACGGCGGGCCAACAACAGCCAGATCCGGGGGGCGCCCAGGAGGACGCCCATCACCAACAGCCAGATCCGGGGACGCCCTGGAGGACGCCCATCATCATCAGCCAGATCCGGGGGTTGACCAGGAGGCCGCCCATCGCCATCAGCTGGTTCAGGAGGACGTCCAGGAGGTCGTCCATCGAGCGGCGATACGTCAGGCGGGCGACCAGAGTAACGCCCAGGCGGTGATACGTCAGGCGGGCGACTAGAGTAACGCCCAGCAACTACAGGAACACCTTCGTCGGCCGGAACACCTTCGTCGGCCAGAACACCTTCGTCGGCCGGAAAACCTTTGTCGGCCGGAACACCTTTGTCGACCGGAACACCTTTGTCGGTCGGAACACCTTCGTCGGCCGGAACACCTTCATCGTCAGCCGGAACACCATCATCGTCGGCCAAAACATCTCATCGGCCGGAACACCGCCATCGTCGGTCGGAACCAAGACCCCGACAGCAGGGACTTGGTCGGCCGGTCCCGAGTCGTCGATGGCAGAACCACGATCGTCGTTGACCACCGAGACGACCCCAAGCATAGGGATGTCGAGCGGCGAGACGTCGTCTGCGTTGTCGAGCGGCGAGATGTCGTCTGCGTTGTCGAGCGGCGAGACGTCGTCTGCGTTGTTGAGCGGCGAGACGTCGTCTGCGTTGTCGAGCGGCGAGACGTCGTCTGCGTTGTCGAGCGGCGAGATGTCGTCTGCGTTGTCGAGCCCCCCGTCATCGAGATCCTTGTCGTGGGGACCCTCGTGGACGTCGAACGGCGAGACGTCCGCTTCGTTGAGACCCTCGTCATCAGGACCCCCGTCGTCGGGACCCCCGTCGTCGGGACCCTCGTCGTCGGGACCCTCGTCGAGCGGCGAGACGTCTTCAGGACCCTCGTCGTCAGGACCCTCGAGACCCTCGTCTTTGTGAGGACCCTCGTCGAGCGGCGAGACGTCTTCAGGACCCTCGTCGTCAGGACCCTCGTCGTCGGGACCCTCGTCGTCGTCGAGTGGCGAGATGTCTGCTACGTTGAGACCCTCGTCGTCGGGACCCTCATCGTGGAGACCCTCATCGACGTGGAGCGGCGAGATGTCTGCTTTGTTGAGACCCTCGTCATCGGGACCCACGTTGTGGGGACCCTCATCGTGGAGACCCTCGTCATCGTCGAGCGGCGAGATCCCTTCAGGGTCCTCTGCGGTGACTGCAGTAACAACATTCTCAGAAGACCATGGTCCCACTACAGGTTCTGGACAACCTGCAGACTCTGGAACGCCTGAAGTCGCTGACTCTGGAACGCCTGAGGCAGGTCTTCGTCTAGGCGCTGGCACTGGTCTCTGTCTGGGCGCTGGCACGGGAACCAGTCTGGGTGCTGGCACGGGAACCAGTCTGGGCGCTGGCACGGGAACCAGTCTGGACGCTGGTGTAGACAGGGCAGCGCCCTCTGCTGGTGTAGACAGGGCAGCGCCCTCTGCTGGTGTAGACAGGGCAGCGCCCTCTGCTGGTGTAGACAGGGCAACACCCTCTGCTGGTGTAGACAGGGCAGCACCCGCTGCTGGTGTAGACAGGGTAGCACCTGCTGCTGGTGTAGACAGGGCAGCACCCGCTGCTGGTGTAGACAGGGCGGCGAACAACAGCATGGACTCATCCCTCAAAGTCTTAACCCAAGTCAGTATTTGTGTGCGACCTGGATCTGGTAGCAAACAGGAATTGGCAATGATTATTTCTTCTGCAAGGGAAAAAGACCTGATTTTATGTTGTGGGTCCACACTACTGAGGGCAACCTGAAGCAGTCTCTCAATCTGCTGGATAACGAGAGTGGCCTCCTGCATCTGTACCACAGCGACCCCTGGGGTTGATGAGTGCTCTGTGCGTTCGTCCTCAGAGTGGGAGCTCACACACTTCTCCTTCCGTGAAGGCTTTGCTGGAGGAGGCATCCTTGGGTCCTCAGCTGCGTGTCGTGTAGGACCCATCTCTGTGTGTCCTGCAGACGTGTGAACTGGGACCACATACCCCCCCTTCAGCGAACGTCTCCCCGGAGACGTCACAGGGCACCCCTCCCCCAACGAAATCCTCCTCGGCGCTGTTGACAGCGTGGGAAGTGGGGCAGTAGGCGGGGCGGGCAGAAACCCGGAAACGTTCAGCGTCTTCGATCGCCGCTTCCTCCCGCGGCGACGCGGTGCTGGAGCTGGACTGGACCAGAACCTTTCGGGTTCCGAGTCGTCCTCAGAAATGGACCACAAAGCCAACGCAGGCGAAGGAGGGCAGAAAAAACCCATTTCGGAGCGGTCGCCTCCGCGTTTCCTCCGCTCTTCCTCCTCGACCAGAAGCGGGGATGAGAGAATCTCCGTGTCCGAGCTGTAGTCCCCCCAGCCGGTCTCTGCACGAACCCCGTACATGTGTATGACGGTCGGCTCGTCCTGTCCTGGGGCCGCGTCTGTCAGACGCTGAGCCGGTTTGCTGTTTCGCCTACGGGTCCTGCGATTTCGTGATGGCCGGGTCATACTGTCACGATTTGGTTCCAGTGGAGGACGCAGACCCAAAATGCAGGCGAACAGGACTCAGAGACAAAGTG
>JBBPBX010047049.1:0-16006 GCA_038048925.1 Garcialebias charrua | reverse complement strand
CTAGGTGTAGAACATTTTTAGCCAAAATGTTTTTTCTGCTTTAATCCCTGCCTTAAATAGGCTGTGAGTGCCTCTCTTCCAAAATCTGATGACAATGAGGAGAACAATGCAGTTCCACTCCATCATCTCCTGAAAGTATCTGCCACATGTATGGAAATTCCAAGCAGGTCACAATATGGGTGACTGAGAACATTTGTTTATCAGTAAACTTTGTATATACTGTAGTGCAATATCGACCTGCATCATGAAGGACCCCACTCACCCAGCACACACATTTTTTGCATCACCCATCACATGTACCACTTTTGGTGCAAATGACAATAAAGAATATCTGACTATGACTCTGATATACTTAAGTTACATTTGTATTGAAATGTTTTCCCTTCTTTGTTGTAAAGATTGCGGAAAACTAAACATTTTGTCAGACAATCTGATTCTGTCAAGAGGTTGTCTGCTGGACAATCTGGACATTTTAATGATGCAGCGGGTTTGGATGTTGTCAGTCCATACAATGGGCGTTATCACCTGTTATCATCCCCATATTGTATAGCGGCGATCTGTCCAATCTACCTCCTAGCATGTTTAAAAGAACGTTATAAGCGTTATAATCGCTGTGAGTGGGCAGCGTGTTTCCGTAAACCCGGAAGTGTAGTGTTTTAGTTTTTTTCAGCTTATGTAACCGTTTTCCTAAACCTAACCTTAAACCTGACCCAGAGGACCAACCCTAAACCTAACCCCCTTACCCTTGTGCCTAAACCTAACGCCAGAGGCTTTACTCTAAACTTTAAAGACCCCGGCATAGCTCTGCGTAAGGCAGTACGCCGCTGTACGCCATACGTACGCAGAGGCACAAGCGTAGCCCCGCAAGGCACGAATGCGCAAAGCTCAAATTTTACGACCGCGTACGCAAGGAGCGTTGTCTCACAATAAACAGCCCGGTGCCGGACTGTTTTGTATGTGACACAAATATATTAAATTCCCCTTCTTCATCCCTGATCTGGACTTTTCTTTTGTTTTTTTGCCAAAAGTCAAGTGATCGCTTCCTCCTCCGTTGACTCCATGACTGAAATGATGAGAAATTAATGAATTTGTCGCGAGCGAATTAAACTCGGGTCCTATGTGGATGCGTGAAGTTCTACAGATTCCCTGGTGGGCTGTGGGCTGCAGGACCAGCGCTCCCTGTTTTTATTATTTTTATTTTTTAGAACTTTTTATTAACATATAAAGTTTAGAACACCGCAGCGGCTGCAGCCTGAGCCAGCTTGTGCCTTTTATTTTTTCCCCACCCAACCTGTCAATCAATTCAGTAGGCGTGTCAGCAAATGACCAATCAGCGACCTCAGTTTGTCTTGTAGGTAAACGCTCTGCGCGCAGCTGCTCAAATTACGACAAGAACTTGGAGCGAAAACGCGAGCATTTAACGCGAGAACGAACGCGTGCGCACAGAACACGCATGTAGAGCGGCGTACAGGCCGTACGCAGAGCTTTACCGGGGCCTTAACACGTAGCTAAAGACGGAGCCTGCTGTCATCGCTTGTAACAGTGACAACGTACCTTTAAACCTCCTAGGAGGTGCAGGAGAGGAAATCTGACCGCTATGTATGGTGATGATAATAACTGATAAGGGCCATTTTATGGTTGATAACATCCGAAGCGGGTGCATGATGTCAACCACTGGTATAGATTCCCTGGTAAATTCAAATGATGTAGGTGGCCTTTGAAATGACAAAGATTAACCTAAGGTGTCAAGGCCACCACTGGTCACCCATGGCTCCTACATTGCACCTGGTGGTGAGTAAAATTGCTCCCTCCACTTACCAGGATCTGTCACTCTGGACCGCCTAAGATAAAAAACAATCTACCTCTGTTTTTCTACAATGTAACTCCTACCCACTTTAACATCTTGCACCAAAATCATTAAGATTTACTTGCATTCCCTGCACAATTCCAGTCCAGAAAAACATGTCTCAAAAACTACAAACATTCACTACTCAAATCCTTCAGCAACAAGAGACGTTGGTATACCGTACAAGTATTTTCTCAAAGGCAAAATATCAAAGTACACCTACAAAACTCTTATTAAAATGGCACATTGTTGCATAGATGAAAGCTCTATGTTTAATTTTTACACTCCTCTGCATCAGACTGTAGTGGTTCAGGCATCTAATTAGGATGCTTCCTGGAGGCTTTCCTTTGGAGGTTTTCTGGGGATGCTCCACTAAGAAGAGACCTTGAGGGAGACCCAAAACTCGCTGGAGGAATTATGTATCCTCTCTGGCCTGGGAATGCCCCGGGGTCCCCAGAAGGAGCTGGAGTGTGTGGCTGGGGAGAGGGAAGTCTGGATTTATTTCCTGAACCTGTTGCCTTTGTTACCCAATCATGAATAAGTGGTAGAGAGAGAAAATGAGAAAGGAAGGAAGAAAATACAGACTTACTGAACGAGATTCGAGCTGAAATTAGTGGGGAACTTGTAGAAAATGTATGGTGAAAATATTGTTTTGTTGTAATGTAATCTAAAAGTGTTCTTTCTGTCCCTCAATTATTTTTTTATTTTTTATTTTTTACATTTTTATGCTATACTCAAAGAAACTAAACTTAGAAGACTTTGATGCGTTCCAGATGCCAATAAAGTGTGACAATTTTGGATACACATTTGCCTAATAAACTTTTTAACTATTCTATATAAGTACAACACAGGTTGACGGCCTGTAAGGCAATTAAATATCGTGTTCTGAGCCATTTTGGAAGAAAAAAAAACTTCTGAATGCTATTTGCAATTTGTCACCAGCAACCAAAGCCCAGTGAGATATTATCTTTAGTTATAATAATAATAATAATAATAATAATGTCTATTCCTGTCATCTGCGTATGTTTCCCATACACAGACGAAATTCGTCTCTGCATTTAACCCAACCACCTACCAGGTGGTGCAGTGAGCAGCCCGAAAGCGCCCGGGGAGCTGGAGAAATAGGTGTGCACTCATAGACACCCCAAGCTGGGTAGTGGCCGGGACGCGAACCCGCGACCTTCGGATCCGTAGTCAAAAACCCTGCCACTAGACCATCTTGGCTCCTATTATTCCATCATTAGCTTCCTTCAGTTTCTTGCCTGATCCTTGTCATCTTGCCTCCCTACCATTACCTTAGATCAGTTTATTACATTTTTTTCCATCTTGTGTATCCTTCTAGGGCAACTTTCTCAGTTTATTTTAAAACATTCTGGCCTCCCTGATTTGCATTTAATTATATTGTTCATTTTAAATTGTGACAAATTCATATTTACGGTCACTGACAAATTAAGTTTTTTTTTTACCTGCTGACCTGTTATGGTAGGGTGCCAGACTTATGACATCATATTTTTGTGATTATAAAACAGATTTAGAAGCATGCATTTAAGTTAATGTACAGACATACAAAGTATTTCAATATGATTATTTTTCTATTTGTGTGTAGCCTATGAGTTTGGTGTTAAATCAGAGGCTATCATTTTACTAAATGTCGCAGATGGTGCCTCAAATAAAAAAAAAAGAAAATGGATTTGCTTTGACATAACTAATTGGTTGAAAGAAGCCGTTTTGATTTTTGGTTTTGGCAGAGCTTCATATCCATGTCCTGATGCATGCTCAATAATTAAATTCAGTTTATTTATATGGCGCCAAATCAGAACAGAAGTCGTCTCAGGGCACTGTACAGAAACATTCACATACATTATAAAAGCCAATTAGTAAAAGTTTTCCAACTAAGGAGGCCAGCAGTTTTTGCATTGAAACTTCACTTCGTCGCAGTCTCCCATCCTGATCAAGCACATTGGCAACAGTGGAAAGGCAAAAAACTCCCTTGTTTACATGCAAAAAATGGACAAACACTCTAACGATTGATCATTAGTGCCATGATGGTCGCTTGCTATTCACAGAGGACCGAGTGATATTCGCAATAGTTTTTTTTTGGATAAAATACTAAACGTTTCAACAAACAAGAACCCGTCCAGATGATCGGACCTTGATAGATTCATATCCTTGATGTGTCCAACCATAATAATACACAGCTCTAAGACAACAGATAAGCATGTTTTATTTGGACTTGTGACTGTGTTTGGACACCCGCTTCGAACGTCATCAACCATTAAATGGCCATTATCAATTATTATCATCCCCATACGTAGCGGTCAGATTGCCCTTCCTGTACGTCCTAGTAGGTTTAAAGGTACGTTGTCACCGTTGGTAGCAATGACAGCAGGCTCCGTCTTTAGCTACGTGTTAAAGTTTATAGTAAAGGGTCTGGTGTTACGTTTAGGGTATTGGTTAGATTTAGGCACAAGGGTAAGGGGTTAGGTTTAGGGTTGGTCCTCTGGGTCAGGTGTAAGGTTAGGTTTAGGAAAACGGTTACATAAGCTGAAAAAAACAAAAAAAAACACTTCCGGGTTTATGGAAACACGCTGCCTACTCACAACGATAATAATGCTTATAACCTGATGCATGCTCAATAATCCAGGTAGAAAAATCTAAAAAAGCTAAGTCTGGTCCTCTGGACATTCAAAAAAACAAAACAAACAAAGCAAAAAAATTGTAGAAACGTTTCGTCTTTCGTCCGAAAGACTTCCTCAGTCTGAGCTGAATACAGCATCTCAGACTGAGGAAGTCTTTCGGATGAAAGACGAAACATTTCTACAATTTTTTTGCTTTGTTTTGTTTTGTTTTTTTGAATGTCCAGGTTAGCTTTTTAGAACGCTAATAACATTCTTTTAAACATGCTAGGGGGTAGATTGGACAGGTTTGCCGCTATATATAGGGATGATAACAGCTAATAACGCCCATTGTATGGACTGACAACATCTAAAGCCGCTGGTTTGGATGAAACTCAAAAGAACCTTTTTAAAACTACTTGGTTTTTGAATTAACATGGTAAACAACGAAGGCGGCAGAAAAGCAAGCCAATCCAAAGCTAATCGTTGGTAATGGCAGACGTAACACGAACCATTGCTGTCCGCAGAAGACAAACCAAACACACTTCATTCGCCTGTCAATAGAAGGAAAATGTAGGAGGCTTAAAACCCACAGTGGGATCCCTATTTGTAATTAATGGGAACCCTCATTCTTTGCAGAGACGGTTAAATAAAACCGTAATGAAAAGTAAACACCCTAAACTGCACAGGCCGTGAAGCTCTCCACTTTGCTTTTAAAAACAACGCACTAAACCGACCACACAGGAAGATGACAAATGCAGGCATAAACACAAAAATGCACACACATTCAACCAAGTCTCAAGTGAGCACACACAGCTACTTAGGAAGCCCCACAGAGGGGGGATTGGTGTAGCAGCTGGCATAGCCCTGGGTTCTGGGACTCTTCCGCTTCAAGCACTGTGTTTAAGACTTACTGCCTGGGGGCCTTGCCGCCAGAAACTGTCAATCAGAGCCACATGGGAGGGGCCTGGCAACCACAGGGACTTGTTTACGTTCCCTATAGGAGAGCGGCTTTAAAGGAGAAATGTAATCAAATCTGAAAAAATCGATATAACAAGAATTTCATATAGTAAACAACACACATAAACATACTTAGTATGCTTTTTTCAAGTCAGTAGCTTAAAGAAATAGTTTTTTACATTTTTCCTGCTACATGCCGAAGTGCAGTGATTTCTGTAGTACTTTTCTGGACGCACTTTTATGACACAATTAAGACCTCCTTTGCTATCTTACAATAACACTGAAGCTATAAACCCATCATTACTGTCCTCCTGTCTGCATTTAAAATGGAAGCAGAAGACTTTTTTGAATCTGAAGGATATCACTTTAGTTTGTCAAAAATAGTTTGGTGATTTAGTGCATTAATGGGCATTTCTATCCTGGAAATACGAATAGCCGTGCGTTAGCCGCCGCATGCTAACGTTAGCATGCTAGCGCCGTATGCTAACGTTAGCATGCTAGCGCCGTATGCTAACGTGGAAGTGGGGGTGTTGAAAATGTCCTGAAACAGTTACCAATGTCTTGTTAAGCTCTGTCTTCCCCAGAACATAGTAGGATCTAAAATGATTTTTAAAGATGAAGGAGCAAGTTGAAACATGCTGTCTGTCTCCTTGCTAGCAGGCTCCATAGAGAGCTGCCTGGCTAACTAACTACGGTGGCCCTACACGGCCAAAATTCTACAGCGGCCGAATGCACAGGAGCGGTAAAAATACAATATAAAATTTAAAAAAAGTTTTAAAATCGATTTTGGGGCTTTTAGAATCGATTCTGAATCGCCAGGACTAAGAATCTTGATTCTTTAAAAATAGATTTTTTTTGCTGCATCCCTAATTGCTACACACTGAAACCTTTTTGTCCACAACTAGATACACACACTAATATTACTGTATGAGGATACACACTGAAACCTTTTTGTCCACAACTAGATACACACACTAATATTACTGTATGAGGATGAACTCCAGTTGCACTGCCTATGTCATATTCAGGGGACGGAGAGCAGGCAGGAGGAGGGGGGTCAAAAACACCAGATGAGAATTTCTTCACTTTGCAAAGTCTAAATTTGAGTTAGGATGACATTTTTGACTTGTGAAAATTTCTCAACAAGCTTATTTTATGCTTTTCATTAGACTACTATTAGCTTAAAAACACTTTTCATTTCTCCTTTAAGTTTTCACCGTGACAAATACATTCTTGGGGACCTAATTTGTCAAACTCCGTGCAACCTTCAGGAAGCCACATCCAACTTTACTTCAGGTGAAACAAACTACAGTAAAACACAACACTTTTGTTACTTTTAGTTTCCTTGATGGCTCAAAAAAAGTCACTCCTGCTGCAATAGTGAAGCTCAAACACGCAAAGAAGAAATCCACAAGTTTAAAATGTTAATGTGTCGTGCCATCTATGTATTATTTTAAATAATAATCTGCAGCCAAAAAATGTATCTCGACTCTGACAAAAATAAATGCTGCGCTAATATGTTTATAGTATTATTTAATATTTTGTTTCTATCAAAAGACTTCACATATTTTCACCATTTATACATTAAAATGTTCAGCTTACTCTTGAATAGTGTGCTACAACTTGTTTTCTAACATGGTTATACTTCTTCATTTAAAAAAAGTCCCCATAGAGAACGATGCTCTTTTGGCTATAGTGTTTTACTTATTATGGGATAAATAGTGTTAAATTATTATTTTTTATGAATGTTTCTGTTTACTCGTTTTTTTTTATTTTTTATACATGAATGTTTCTGTTCAGTGCCCTGTGATGACTTCTGTTGTGACTTGGCACTAAATAAATAAACTGAAAGGATTTGAACACTTCTGAAGCATTCACACTAATATGATCCATTTGTCTTCCATACATTTTCGGCATCTTTCTCGTTTCTCAATTTTTGTGCTATTTCAACAAATCATATATCAAAAAATTCAGGAGAGAGGTGCAATGACTTTGGTATTGGTACAAATTTAGTCCATATGCTCTTTGTGGACTTCATGTCTGCCTTCAATACCATTAGACCAGGGGTCGGCAACCTGCAGCTCTTTGGTCACTCTGTAGTGGCTCTTTAAAGCTTGGGCCAAAACAAACACAAAACTGAATTTTATTGGTTGCTATAAAAACAATAATAGTTTTAGCTGTATTCTTGTCATTTATTTTGCAAATTAACTTTTTTGCTTTATTTCTATACTTAATTATTTTTCCACAATAAAAAAAAAATACATAGGTCTGCATAGTTCATAGCTGTTTGTATATTTAAAAAACTATTTTCCCCCCTCTTTACAATAATCAGATATTTTCATTTGTCTTCAATTGTAAAAATGTCAATAAATGTTAAAAATCATTTGTGTTTGATTGAACACAGGGGCCCCACAAGGATGTGTGCCGAGACCCCTTCTATTCACCCTGCTAACACACGACTGCACACCATCATACAGCTCCAACCACTTCATCAAGTTTGCGGACGACACAACAGTGGTGGGTCTCATCAGCAACAACGATGAGACGGACTACAGGAACGAGGTGAGCCGCCTGGCCTTGTGGTGCGGACACAACAATCTCACTCTCAACGTGGAGAAGACAAAGGAGATTGTTGTGGACTTCAGGAAGAGGGATGCCCAACATGCCCCTCTGACCATCAACAGCACCGCAGTGGAGAGAGTAGACAGCACCAAGTTCCTGGGAGTGCACGTCTCAAAGGACCTGTCCTGGAGCAGGAACACTGCATCACTGGCCAAGAAGGCTCACCAGCGTCTCTACTTTCTCCGCAAGCTGAAAAGGGCTGGAGCTTCAACCCCCATCATGTGCACCTTCTACAGAGGTGCCATAGAAAGTGTCCTGACCAGCTGCATCACTGTGTGGTTTGGTGCATGTACTGCATCCTGCCGCAAGAGCCTCCAGCGCATCGTGAGAGCAGCTGAGAAGATCGTCGGCACCTCCTTCCCCTCACTGCAGGACTTACACAGCAACCGCCTCACTCGGAAAGCCCTCTGCATGGCAGGTGATCCCACACACCCACTACACAGCTGCTTCAGACTGCTGCCATCAGGGAGGAGACTGAGAAGTCTCCAGGCTCGAACCAGCAGACTGAGAGACAGCTCTGTTCATCAGGCAGTCAGGATGCTAAACACTCTGCCTGCTCTGCCTCCCCTCCCATTTGAACTGCCTTAACACAAAAAACTTTCTCACACATTACCACACAACACAAAGATTTTAACACTGGACTCTGTGTCATCAAACGGGTTATTCACTAAACTCTCGGTCATGTGCTCATTCAGTTTGCACTACTTCTCATATTTGCACTAATGTTTGTATTACATTACTGCCTATAGTCATACTACTGTTTACATTCACTGTTTACATTTATTAATACTGTTTACATTTATTACTACTGTTTACATTTATTACTACTGTTTACATTTACACTACTTTTATATCTACACTACTGCTGATACATATACAGTATTCTCTGACTAGCCTTATTTAAGGATGCCCAATGTGCCTTACTGCATATGCCACTTTGCCTCTATACCAACATCAACTACCTCATACATATACTGTGTACATTAACTCATATGCTGCTTTGCCACTCTTTGCAAATGTCAATGCTAGAACCTTCAGTTTATTTTATAGATATACTTTTTATACTTTTTTATACTACTATGCAAAAACTCAGGACAGTATTACACTTTTATTATTTCATTTTATGCTTATGTTCATTAAATGTTTAGTGTTTTAGTGTTGGTGTAAATTTTCATACTTTTATACTACTATGCAAAAACTCAGGACAGTGTTACACTTTTACTATTTTATGCTTATGTTTATTAAATGTTTCAGTGTTTTAGTGTTTAAATGGTTACTGTTGCACCGAGGGACTGAGAGAAACGCAATTTCAATCCTGTGTATGTCCTGTACATATTACAGTTCTGACAATAAAGTTGACTTTGACTTTTGTAGCTTTAAAATGTCACCCCTACTGGCCACAGACGTCTTCTCCGACAGACTTAAAATGGCCCATGGGCCACCAGTTGATAACCACAGTTTTAGCAGGTTGTTGTGGCTCTGGACACATTTAATTTAATGAACTAAGACGTAAAAATGGCTCTTTTGATCGTAAAGGTTGTAGACCCCCTGATGGACAAACTAGGACTAAGCCCCTCCCTTTGCAACTGGGTACTAGACTTCTTAGCCAACAGAGCACAGTCTGTGAGGATCCACAACTTCTCCTCCTCCACCATAACCCTCAGCGCTGGCTTCCCCCACGGCTGTATGTTGAGCCCCCTCCTGTTCACTCTGCTCACATAGGACTGTGCACCTACCCTCCAGGCTGTCAGTTTCCTGACGATACAGCGGTGGTGGAATACATCACAAATAATGACTTGTCCAGCTGCAGGCAGGATGTGGAACACCTGGGTGCAGGAAGAACAACTTTCACGTTAATGTAAAGATGACAAACGAGATGGTTGTGGATTTCAGAAGGAACAGCAGCCCCGTTGTTCGGATTATTGCTTTTGTTCTACTAGTGTTTAGAGTATTCTTAGTTTAGCGTATTTCTTAGTTAATAGCTTGGATCTTATTACTGTTTTTCTTTACAATTTGTATTTTTGTTGTGAGTTACTTGGACCCTATGCACAATTTTGTTCTGAGAAACCTTGGCTTTTGACTTTACTTATGCTTCCCTCAGAGCCACAGGTTTAATGGTTCTTTATGAGCAAATGTGTATATGTTTACCAGCTTGGGTTTGCATGACTCAGTAAAGTGGGAGTAGCATTCACAGTAATCACATTACATGAATGTTCTCAATGGAAGCCTGAAATTGATGTGACAAAATGTATTCCAACTCAAGCGTGACCTCATGGTTTTTTTTTTTTAGACAAACAAACCGTAGAAATGTTGGCACAATAGCCAAGGATTCTATTAGCTGTCACACAAACACAGATTCCTTCAATACATGTCAAACTAATTGACTTAAAAGTGGATGTTTTAAGTGATTGATCACAAAACGGGGATTAAAACAAACATTTTCCTTCCCTCTATTATTATTCATACTGTCGCCAGTCTTGTCTTGCACCCTACAGGAAAGGACATGAAGGTGGTTGCCCAGAAGTAGAGATAAAGAGGCCTTTGAGAAACGATTTCTAGTAGAATTAAATTATATTTATAATTTTTGGCCAATCAGATAGAATCCACCTGCTTTAAATTATAGTGGCCAAGATGGTAAACCACACAGATGAGTGTGAACTTCAAACTGATGGAAGGAACTGAAAGGAGTGAGGAACTGAAGATGTATTGCATTACTTAATATTCAACAAAAATATCACAACTGCATATTTTTCCAATTTCATTCAATCATAGGGGAGATGAAGGCCAGCAGAGAATAACGTCAACCTTTTGTGTCAAATTGGAACATTAGCAGCGTTTACAAAAAGCAGAGAATGACTCACATGCTTTGTTAGAAAGCAGAACATGAACTGCTCATGGCGTCTGCCCAAAACGTCATAGTAAACAGCTCTTAAAGCCTTTCAGTGCTTACTTCTTTCACACTGTCATCTCTTGGTGTGACACCAAAACAATCAATAATCAAAAAACTGATTGTTCAAACTGTTAAAATGCACATTTAAGGGGCTGTGTAGTTGTTGGGGCAGCCGTGGCTGAATGGTTAGAGCAGTTGTCCTCCAATGGGAGAGTTGGGGGTTCAATTTCACCAGCAGTCACATGTTGAAGTGTCCCTGGGCAAGACACTGAACCCCTCGTTGCCTCTGACTGTTGTCCCATTGGGATCTCAAGCAATGGTTCCAAACTCTGGTCTACCACACCCGATACAGTGGTTTAATTACTTCCTCAAGTTTGGCAGAAGCCTGTTAATCACCCTTTCATTCGTTTCAGGCGTTTTAGAGCAGAGGAACAGCTAAAACATGCAGGATGGTTTTCCTCAAGGACCAGTGTTGGGTACCACTGATCTAAAGCACTGATTTGTCTTTGTAGAGATGTAGTCGGGTGCTATGTGAATGTGTGTGTGGAGGGAAATGAGGGTACATATTGTGTTGTAAACCTCTGAGTATCTTGATTAGATATAAAGGTGCTATGTAAGTACAGTCCATTTACATTTAAGCTTAATTTTAAAATACACATTCTCAAATCAAAAATAAATTTGGACTTTGTAATGTCTGTTTTGCAGTTTTTTTGTGACAGAGCTACAACAAAGTAAAGTGGCAGGCACCATCAGCATTATGAATCACAATGGAACGCTGTGAGATACAGTATACTGAACATGACAATCACTTAAGCATCACATTTTATTATCTACGTGACAGATAATTCTGATTCAGCAACTCAAAAATCCAAAGGGAGCCTCTCAAAACAGATGAGACAGAGAGAAGAGGTGAAAAAGGAGCCTTCTGCCTCTCCTCTGAGCTCCATCCTCCGAGGTCTGTCAGCGTCATCTCAACACCAATATGACCAGCAGCTGGGTATGTCCATTAGGATTCTGTTTTCAGGGGAGACTGGCCTATCAGAGCTGCTCGTATCCCCCGTTCTCTTCTCTGAGAGCACAAGGGCCATCACATCTGTCAACCCGCAGCCCTAATGTGGAGTTCCAATGAATCATCCAAAGGCAGACTGCAGATGTGCTTGTAGCTTCAACCTGTACGTGATCGGGACTTTGGGAGCCTTGCTGTGCTGGTTGCGTTGACCTAAACTTGGTTAAATTTAGTTAAACTGTCCACCAAAAAAAAAAAAAAAAGCTGTTAAAAGTTTGCAGACAGTCCTTGATTTTCACCGCTAACCTTGATTTTGGGGGGAAATGATGAAGGCTGACCCAGGCTTCCCCCCGAGGGTCACTGACATATCTCACTTCAACAGAATGTGAGCGCCTTGTGGGACGCTTTGATTTATTACCGGCCTAATTAGGTCACCCGAGGCCGAGATTCATTTGACAGGAAGCGGAATCAAAACCACATATTTTACCCGCCTCCATCCCTGGCACTCAGCGCTCTACACCCTCTCCTCACTACTTAACAGCCACGCTAATAATACACATCGTCATATACACACTGGTGATCAGAATATATGGAGATCGTCATAAATATGGAAACGTATGCTAATTGGAGTCTAAGATGTCCTGATCGCAGCTGTAAAGCTGGCGCTACAAATCACAGTGCGGCAGCAACAGTGATGACGTTCGCCAGGGGGAAGTTAGCATGATGCAAAAAAAAAAGAAGAAAAAAAAAAGAAAAGCTGAACGAAATTAAGAAAACGTATAAGGTTAGACGTTTGGAGAGATTGATGATCAGATTAAACCCCAGCTGAGAAGATGCAGAGCTGTTGCGCTCACTGGCAATGGTTTATGAAAACCCCAAACAGGCTGTATCATCTAATTTGTGCTGCTAATCGTGGTGCTTCTGCTGGATTTAATTTGTTGTTCAAGTGTTTTGAGGAGTGCATGGGAATTATAAAAGCTGAAGGGGTGGGGAAAGAGCAGTTATAGAGCCTGCTACAAATAAGCGCAAATCAAATCCCTGATGGAGGTACAGTTTCTTATTTGGCCAGTGCCATGTGCAAAGTACAACTGAGGGTTTGAAATGTTACATCTTTGTGTGGGTGATGCAACAAGATGATTCAGCCCTCATTGTAGCAGTGGGTCCTGCTCAACAATGAAGCCCCAGATGATGTTGACTGGTGAGGGTCCTCACTGATGTTGGTATCTTAGATGTGGGCCATAGCCAGTCTTTCAAAGCATTTAGCAACTATTGGGGTGATGTCTACTAGCCGGTAGTCATACAGACCAGTCACTTCAGAGCTCTTAGGAACTGGGACAATAATGGCGGTCTTCAGGCAGGTAGGAACAGGGTGAAAGAGGAGTTAAAGATATTGGCTAGCACCTCACAGAGCTGATCGGCACAGTCCTTCAGCACCCTTGCCGGGATGTCGTCTGGGCCAGTGGCTTTGAGAGGATTAATCCTCTTCAAGACCTCCAAGTGCCATCAACAACCCCACCCAGAAGCTGCCAAGAATGAATTTGTTTCCACCACATGGACATCTACCCCTTCATTCAGAAGAGAACAAGGAGAGTTGTGTGCTGAAGTGAGGCTGCACATCTAGGTAGACATATTTGTTTTTAGCCTCTGGAAGAGTCGTAGAATTTGTCAACTGCTGCGATTAAATATTTTGGTATGGGGAAGTCTGGATGTAATTATTGTCAATCAAACAAGGTTTTAAACTTGCCAGCTTCCCATGCTGGCAGCTTGTTGTGAGACGTGAGCAATATTTTTAATACCCTAAAATGCAATGTCAGGGAACACGTTTATCATGTTGGGTAATCTCATTGCAAATAAAAGGACAAATACTCAAATGGTGTTTTTTTTTATATTAAAATTGTCGAAATTGTAAGAGGTATAGATATTTTTATTGTGCATTAGCTAAAAGACGAGCAAATAGGCGCATTTTGTTTAAAAATGGGAAGTCCATAAAGTATAATTTCACCAAATACAAGATTTCCATGAACACGAGAGCAGAGGAAGTGGTCAATAGATGAGAGCCAGTTCAGACTACAGATCAAGGAACTGCATTGACGAGACTAATCAGAAGTCAATCTTTCTGACCCTTTTCACACCTAGTTCTAAAAATTGCCCCTAGCTATCCAAGTGCATCTGGATACTAAATAAAGGTGGAAACGCTCTCAAAGCACATTAAAAATGTTTTCACTCAAACTGCTTTCAGAGGTCGTCATCACCTTATTTATCCAAAGTCCAGGGTCAAGCTGTTGGACTTCCTACTCAACTGATGCAGAAAACATATAACCTCATTATCTTGGGTAAAATAAAATAAAAAGTCTCCTCGCCTGCCAGTTAATTAAAGATAACTCAGTGACTGTGAAAGTTCTTAAGATACAATTTTTGGGGGTAAATTTATTTTCAGCTAAAGTTTTAATGAATGGTTCATCAGAATAATTGAGAAAATAAAGTCAGTTTTGTCAAGATTTTATGAATTAGATTAGACTGCAATGTAGTGCAGGGGATTTCTCTACATTTTGTTTGTTGTAGTTGTTTTTAGAGCTGATTGGACCTACTGTGCTCAGTGAAAGCTATAATGTGCTGTGCCAATCACTGAACAAGAGCCAGAACATCACTAAAATACTATACATCAGCCTTATTAAACACAGCACTGATGGTACATCAACAGAAAAGCTGTGTAAAACAGCTGATTGCTATCAGCACACTGTTTCACAGGTGGATTTTTTGCAGGTTCAGATCTTCAGTCTTTGCTAGGACAGAGCTTTCTGGCATCTTTAGTCATTGTATTGTATTTCTCCAGTATGGTATATGTTACATGATTAGCGTCATCAATACAGAATGCAGCTCAATTGGCTCTGTTTGAAAGAATCTGCATACAGAGCAAGTATTTAACGTGCAATGAAAAATATGTTTTGGCATTAAATTGCGAGGTGTGACCACTCTCAGAGGTGACTGCTTGCATTCAAATCACTTAGGACAGTTACTGTAATTTCTGGACTATAAACTACTACTTTATTTAACATGCTTTGAATGCTGCAGCTTATACAATGCTGCGGCTAATTTGTGGATTTGTTATGTATTGCATTTGTTTTGACAGGCTAATGAATTTCATCCTGCCAAAACATTTAAGCCTAGTTTATACTTCTTGTCGCACGTCTTTTACCCCCCGTTCAGTGCCCAGCGATGTCGTAATTGCGTGTGTGTCACCGACCGCATTTGAGTGTTTATACTTTGAAAAGACTGGGGGATACATTATAGGGATCCCTCCCTCTTCCTTCCCACTGCATACGTCACGCGCACTCCCACCGGACCGCCTCGGCGAGTTTCTCTTCAAAACTATCCACGTCAAAGCAAAAACAAAAACCAGCTTCTGGAAAGCCGTTTTCACACTGCACAGCCCTCCCCTGAATGAAATTCAGCTTGCGCTGAAAGGCAGAAATGCTCTGATGGGTGCGCGCTTCGTGTTATTTATAAGCTGATTTGTAATCAGTTGTTAACAAAAATTTAACTCAGAAACACTAATATATACTATATACTATATTCAGCTAACACATTTTTTTTTGGCGTTTCTGTAGTTATATTTTAATGAAATTCAGCTCGCGCTGAAAGGCGCAAACAAAAAACGCCCACAAACTTTGAACCAATCACACGCTCCGAGCCGCATCCTCCGCGTTCGAGAGTTCTGACAGGGGGCCCTGTACAAGACAAGCTGTCACCGGGGGATTGCAGCGGGAGTGCGGACGGAAGTTGCACAACTTTTTTCACTCAACGGGGGGGTAAAAGACGTAAGACAAAAAGTATAAACCAGGCTTTAGCCTCTTCACACTCGGGCGCTCACATAGCTGCCCAATATACATCACTCTTGAGGGATGGGTCCTCGGAAATTAGTAAGGTCAAGGTCAAGGTTTTTTTATTTACTGTCATTTGCATCTCATGTGGTACATGTGGTAGAATGAAATTGTGCACACAGGGTCCCAGTTACATCCAACAAAAGTATGAATTGTAAAAGCAAAACAGTGTTAAGATCTAAGATA
>JBBPBX010047048.1:0-26335 GCA_038048925.1 Garcialebias charrua | reverse complement strand
TCACAATATGAAATAAGTGTGTTATTTGGTGACAGCCTATGCTGTAAATAGAGTGTGTAACTGAGCCCAATATCAAAACTAGATAAATCCAGCTAAAATCTAAATGACATGCAAATTTAACATTATACTAAATACGGAAGGAATAGGAAAAATAGTAAAGTTGAAAAAACATACCAGTTTAATAAACTGTACTGGTCAGTAGGGCAATGCACATTAGAGCACAGTTAAACATTTAGTACAGTTAGTGCAACCAAACTGTCTCAGAACTGTACAAAACAACCCCTCAAACAGAATACATATAACAACAACAAAAAATCAGCAAACAAGGTTGAATGAATTAACCACACTTTTCAGTCTCAAAACTTCAGCAGGCAAGGCTGAGTGAATTAACCACACTTTTCAGTCTCAAAAAATCAGCAGGCAAGGCTGAGTGAATTAACCACACTTTTCAGTCTCAAAAAATCAGCAGGCAAGGCTGAGTGAATTAACCACACTTTTCAGTCTCAAAAAATCAGCAGGCAAGGCTGAGTGAATTAACCACACTTTTCAGTCTCTTGACTTAACAAAGCAGTCAGTTAGCTCTAAAACGTTGCAGGCCTGAAGGGACTCAGTGAGCTATCATCCTCAGAATAGCAGTTCCAGAGATGGCGGCTCCCAGAACAACAGCGAGGAATGGGTTACTCACCCCCACCATGGATTACCAGTTTGGAACTAACGGCAATGAAACTTCTCCAACTTCAGTCCAACGGTACTTTCCTGTTCATGAGCGTGGTTTGGGTCCGCAGCTCCACATCCAAGCAATACGCTGAGCGTGGTCCGGTTCAGTGGCTCCAGAAAACAGACAAAAACGTCCAGGGAAAAGTTTTGTAGCTTCAATGTTAGCTAAAACAAAAAGTCCCAGCGGTATTGATCCAAACCTGTTCATCAACGGCTGCCCACCAACTCCTTCACACCTCCAACAACGCTTTTTTCCCCCCAGAGCATCACAGCCAATCAAACTGCTTAAACGCCCTCACCCCAGACCATACAGCCAATCAAATTGCTTAAACTTGATTTTGCCCTTGACAGACCAGCAGGGTAGCAACAAGTGAAACGATGCATTTACTGGCAGTGGTAAATAACAGTTACTAACAAAAACGCTACATTTACTGGGTGTTTTAAGCCAATTGAAAATACTTGTACATACTATAATGTTAAGGACTTTTACAGTGTGTAAAACCTCCAATATGTGAGTGCAAAACATTAGCCAGATTAAGTAAAAGGCGATTATTACTGTTTAAAGTAAAAAGGCCTACAATGCATTGCATGTAAGAACATGTTTAAGTTGTGTAGGAAAAAAGAGTTATACTGTATATATATAACCCAAGGGGTTACACATACATGTTCCTGTTTTTAGTATTTTATATTGCTTTATAATGTAGCTGTTTTTGTTTAGTTTTTAACATCATTTTCCTCCATTTATTTTTCAATTTATATGCTTTTTTTATTACGATTGTCTACTGTTGTCATCAATCTTTGTTAAAACAGGTCTTTCTTGTAAATGAGTCCTTGTGGCTCAATGAGACTAACCTGTATAAATAAAGGTTGAATGAAAGAATGAAAAAAATGCCCATCAAAATGCTCCCCTTAGGGTCCTTTTTTTGAAAATTCAACATCTCTTAATTCCCACAGAGACAACGCTCAGATCTACCTTCCATTGAAGTGTAATCATTCTCTCCTTCTTGTTAAAACTACTGTTTGACTGCTTCACTGAGGTAAAAGCTTGGATGACTTAAAACTTCCTACATTTCAAAAAGGATTTAAAAAAAAAGGTTTAAAAAAAAAAAACAGATTTTTGGTCCCATGGAAACTGCAGCATTTCCTGCAGATCAACGTCGCCCGGAGCTGTTTGTAAAATCTCATGTTAAATTTTGGGTGAAATTTGATTCAAATTTTAACCTTGACAAACAGCTTAAAACACAGGTTTTATTCCAGGCTCTGAACGGATATTCACACTTCTTTTACCTCCCAACTGGACTACTTTAACTCTCAGTATTACGGTAGCCAGCTGGCCTCTCACAACTGAAGCTGGTCCAGAATGCAACAGCACGTCTAAAAAGACGTGAATATCTCCCCGGTCCTTGCTTCCCTTCACTGGCTCCCTGTTTGTTTTTTAAATGAATTTTAAAGTTTTATTGTTGACCTATAAGGCCCTGAATGGACAGGCTCCTCTACACCTGTCTGATCTCCTGCAGCATTACGTGCCCTCCAGACCCCTCAGATCTACCGGTAACGATCATCTGCTTGTAGTCGAACTAGTCCAGAGATGATCAAGAGTCTCATGTATGAACAGTGCGTACACACACATGTACACACACACATGTATCAAACCGAATGTTATGTGAAAGTGTGTGCTTACTGCCACGCAAACTTTCAGTCTACAATATCAAACTAAAAAGTACTGAAATGCATAAATACGTCAAAAATGGCTTACGGTAATTTGGTTTTCTGGTACTAAATATTTTGGGGGTATTTAAACACGATGCATTTTCATGAGTAAATCTGAATGAGCAAACTGATTTAACCTGGAACAACTCAACATACAACACCTGAAAACTGATGAAAACAACTTCAGACCAATGGAAACTGTGTGATGTTTATTTTGTCACGCCTCCATGTAAAGACGCATGAGGGACCACACGCCTGCGAGGTGCATAAACACGCTTTATTGTCAAAGGAACTTCTTTATTCAACCTTTATTTATTCAACCTTTATTTATTCAACCTTTATTTATACAGGTTAGTCTCAGTGAGGACTCATGAGGACTCATTTTCACGAGACCTGTTTTAGACAAACCACAGATAAGGTGCAAAAAATAAACAGCCATAAAATGCATATAAATAACAGAAAATAAAAGTAAACATAATAAATTCAAGCTACATTATGAACCGAGGTAAATTCTCACTGAGAAGAAAACTGTCGGATCAGCAAATTCATTCAGAACAACTACCGTGTGATGATCGATAGGGTGCAGATAATGACACTTTTGGACATAACTAGCTGCGTAAAGTTGTGTGTAATTGTGGAACATTGACAGCTGTGGTGCAGCTGGAGGACATTGCCCTAAGAGGAATTGGGAGACGGTGTGTTTTTGGGCATCGCATACCGATCGGGAATTCCTCATCCGTCTCCAAACAGACAACCTCATCCATATATGCTCAGATAAATCTACTGGTAATTCTCCTGAAACCCTCCACTGAAGCGCAACAACTCGTTTCGTCACATGACCTATTTAATAAATACGCCTCTAAGTTCTACCACGCTCCTGAGTTCCTCTGTGTCGACAGTATTTATGACGTTAAACACATAATACTGGAAATGCCTCAGATTCTGAAGTGCACCTCTGGCAGATCCTCTTTCCTGCATCTACACATTATTTGTGGTTGTGCAAAGAGAATAATCACACATGCTGGACACATTTTCATCTATGTGACTATTTAAATAGAGGCGTGTCAGGAGAGGCGTCTCTTGCGCTCAGTTCCAACTCACTGGCTTTTAATATGCTCCATAATAATGCTCCATTTCATTGAGTCTTGTGTTTTTAATATTTGCTTTTGAACAATTGCTATTAAACTATTGTTTTGTGTGCCACGCTTTCTAGTTGTTTTTAAATGTGCTATAATAATAAATTTGACTTGGTTTCATTAAACCCATCAAGGTTTCTGTAAAAAAAAATTGTTAAAAAACAGCAAATGTTCCTCACCTTTGTTTACGGCTGGTAAATGTTGGCAGCAAAACGATTTTGCTCATTTATTAACACATGATGTGGTGGACTTTTGGTAGCAAGTAGTACAGTAATGCATTTTTAGTGTCTATTTTGCCTTAGACGGGACACATGTCTAAAATAAATTATAATCAAAACACTGAAAATGTGTGTATTTTGACAGCTATTCTGGTTTTAAATCAGTTTATGCTTTGTGAGATTTTATTCAACCTGTAAAACAACATAAAAAGGACAACTTTTGTGTTTTTTCCAGTTCAAAATAATTATATAACAAAATAATGAGATAGTATCTCATTATAATTAGATAGTATCTCATAATCAGATACTATCCCATTATTTTGAGATACTATGTCATTATTTTGACATACCATCTCATTATAATGGGGGATGTGGTGGCGTAGTGGTTAGAGACGGTGGGCCTGTGATCGGAAGATCGCCGGTTCAAGCCCCGATACCGACAACATCAATAAATGTGGGTGGAAAAAGGTGAAACATCCACACCTGCCTCCACCCTCATTTGCTCTACTCTGGGCCCCTGAGCAAGGCCCTTAACCCCCACCATCTGCTCCCTAAACAGGTCTCTCTTGAAAATGAGTTATCATGGCTCAATGAGACACTATCTCGTTAGTTTGAGACACTATCTCGTTAGTTTGAGACACTATCTCGTTAGTTTGAGACACTATCTCGTTAGTTTGAGACACTATCTCGTTAGTTTGAGACACTATCTCGTTAGTTTGAGACACTATCTCGTTAGTTTGAGACACTATCTCGTTAGTTTGAGATACTATCTCGTTAGTTTGAGATACTATCTCGTTAGTTTGAGATACTATCTCGTTAGTTTGAGATACTATCTCGTTAGTTTGAGATACTATCTCGTTAGTTTGAGATACTATCTCGTTAGTTTGAGATACTATCTCGTTAGTTTGAGACACTATCTCGTTAGTTTGAGACACTATCTCGTTAGTTTGAGACACTATCTCGTTAGTTTGAGACACTATCTCGTTAGTTTGAGACACTATCTCGTTAGTTTGAGACACTATCTCGTTAGTTTGAGATACTATCTCGTTAGTTTGAGATACTATCTCGTTAGTTTGAGATACTATCTCGTTAGTTTGAGATACTATCTCGTTAGTTTGAGATACTATCTCGTTAGTTTGAGATACTATCTCGTTAGTTTGAGATACTATCTCATTAGTTTGAGATACTATCTCATTAGTTTGAGATACTATCTCATTAGTTTGAGATACTATCTCATTAGTTTGAGATACTATCTCATTAGTTTGAGACACTATCTCATTTTAATGAGACACTATCTCATTTTAATGAGACACTATCTCATTTTAATGAGACACTATCTCATTTTAATGAGACACTATCTCATTTTAATGAGACACTATCTCATTTTAATGAGACACTATCTCATTTTAATGAGACACTATCTCATTTTAATGAGACACTATCTCATTTTAATGAGACACTATCTCATTTTAATGAGACACTATCTCATTTTAATGAGACACTATCTCATTTTAATGAGATACTATCTCATTTTAATGAGACACTATCTCATTTTAATGAGATACTATCTCATTTTAATGAGACACTATCTCATTTTAATGAGATACTATCTCATTAGTTTGAGATACTATCTCATTAGTTTGAGATACTATCTCATTAGTTTGAGATACTATCTCATTAGTTTGAGATACTATCTCATTATTTTGAGATACTATCTCATTATTTTGAGATACTATCTCATTATTTTGAGATACTATCTCATTATTTTGAGATACTATCTCATTATTTTGAGATAATTGTTGCTATTTTTTTTAACAGAGTGTCGGAAATGGGCTTCCATACTGAATAGTGTACATGGTTTACAATTACAAACTGTGTTTTAAAAAACCTGCTTTGAGCAGGAAATGAATTGGTCTGGTTTTGAATCGTTTAATTGCTGTAGAGTTAATTAGAGCTGATGAGATGGTTAAAAGAAATCTGTGGAATAGCCCTTTATCGCAGTCAAATCGGAAACCAACTTCAGCGTCTGAAGTTTTCTGGTTCCCCTCCACAGACAACACGACTCGTTTTATTTTGCGTTTAAAAAACATTGTGCAGCTCAGCGGCTTCATTAACATTTTGCTTCGTTTCACCTCCAGCTTTGTGTTCAACAATAAAGGAGGAAGCGCAGAATAATAACGTACCTTTTGTTGTTGTTGTTTTTTTCTTCTTTAAAATGCACAAACTCGACAATGCAAAAGATGCACCACTTGAACGCATCACTAATGTGAAAACTCACCCGTCTTCCAGGTGACAAGCCGCCCCGCAGCTCGCCATCTCCGCCACCATGCCTCGACTGTGTGATCTTCCTCTTGTTTCCTCTTCTGTCCACGCAAAACAGATTACACACCTGGCTGAGAGGCAACACGAGCCTCCCACTCAACGCGCCGAACAGACAACAAAGCGGTCAACAAAGCCCTCGTGGCTGAGCTGCTTCTTCATAAACGCCCCATATCGTTATTTTTATCACTGACTCTGAAAAATATCATCACTGTTGTTCATTAACATCCGGCAAGATGCGTTCAGGAGCGTTAAAAGATAGGGTGGCATTGTGCAGCACGGTGGCACAACTGGTAGAGCTGCTGCCTCTCAGCGAGAAGGTTGCCGGTGTTACACCAAATCCTGCGACTTGTCAAAATCTGGGACGCCAGGGGGCGACAGCGTACATTCCCCCGTATGTACGTCTTGAGTGGAAGTGAGAAGAAGAGTATTTAGGTAAACTGCGTAGCTCTGCGCAGCTCTAATGAACAGTGTAGCAGGAATGAAAATGGAACACTTCCCGAATTTTGTTTCGGTCGCATTGACGGGGAAAATGTAATGAGTATGCTGAACACAGACGGACCATCGCATTCAATTGCTGTTGTTTAAACATTTAATTAATAAATCTGTAAATGATTAATAAATGTTTCCAAGTGCTTTGTTGGGAGGGAGATTGGTTTCAAAACTTGCTTATCATTAATTTTACTAAATGTATTTTATATTCTTCATTTATTTTACATTTTAATTTGTTACAGCTGATGTTTTAACTGTGTTTGTTTGTATGATATTTTTCTTGCTGTGAAATGTTCTCCTTGGGTGTCCTGAAAGGCGCTTTTAAATGTTTATGTTTATTAAATTTGTTCATTTTTTTTACAAAAGAAACACAATACAAGACAATCCCATTAATGATACGTACACAATGTAAAAAAAAAAAGAAAGGTAGCAGAAAGAAGAATAAATCTTATTATATCTGCCCCTTTTTTCAAACAGTTTAGTTTAGTTTATTTTAGTAGTTGCATTGGTTGCACAGGAGATGGCAATGTAGTGCCAGAAATGTAGGTGTGGTTACCTGGCCTTACGGGGGAATGTACGCTATCGCCCCCTGGCGTCCCAGATTTTGACAAGTCGCAGGATTTGGTGTAACACCTGTTCAAATCCCGGTCCGGGGCCTTTCTGGGTGGAGTTTGCATATTCTCCCCGTGCATGCGTGGGTTTCCTCCGGGTACTCCGGTTTCCTCCCACAGACCAAAAACATGCTTGTTAGGCTGATTGGTGACTCTAAATTGACCCTAGGTGTGAGTGTGAGAGTGGATGGTTGTTTGGTGTGAGTGAGACAGGTCCCTCTTGTAAATGAGTCCCCGTGACTCAACGAGGCTAGCCTGTATAAATAAAGGTTGAATGAATTGTTTTCCTTTAGCATAAACAGTTCGTGTTTTCAATTTCAGTACCGCAAATCTCAACGTCATGTTAACCGCAACACCGCCATGTTACATTGATGGCGTAACGTTAACGATCAGCGCTTGCGCCTTGTGGGTGGGGCTCCGCATCCCGCCTTTAGCAGTGTGTTGTAAAAGTGAGTTAATGAGAAAACATATTTGACACTTTCGCTTTGAATATCTGAGATACACGAAAGTAAGTGTGACCAAATTTATTATTTTTATTTTTCACATAATATGTGAACATTATAATGGAACAAAATGTTGTATAAACCGTTTCACAAGAAGTAAAAATGACCAATGTATCAGATTTTCACATGTCAGTAAAGCTAACTTTTCATTCATTCAACCTTTATTTAAGGACTCATTTACAAGAAAGACCTGGATTTTAACAGTGATGACAACAGTGGACAACGACAGCTGCAAATGGTGCATACAAACGTGTGTTTTTTTAAACCATTGAAAACAAAATGATAATCAAAAGGAAACATAGCGAATAGAAAGCTAGGTTACGAGGCAATGTAGAATACTATAAACAGGAACATGTCTGCATTGGTTCTTGCCAGGACCTTAACAGATGTTTAAACCCACTTAAAAGAGGTCAAGGTCGAGAGCCCTAACAGCTCCTGACCGCATTCTTCCTGTCGAGAACAAAAATAGAGGACATATAAAACATAACTTTTAATTGAAGAAATTAATTTGTAAAATATCTACAGCACTTCTATTTAAAATCATCAGTTTCATTTTATTTAATCAAAATGTAAAATAAAGAAACTTACAGATATTGATGATATTATATATCACACATATATATCAATATCCCAGAAAAGAATCTTAACTTGTCCCCAGTAACAGCTGGATTGTAAACAGCTAAACAGCCAGTTATCCTTAGCGTTCATTCTAGATGAGAATAATCTATATGTGGAAACCTGAAGCCAAAAGCCCAATACTGTATGCACATATGTAAAAAGTAACCATTTATCCTACACAAAATGACATTTAAAAATATACAGTACAGTATGTTGATTTTGGACAGGATTAAAGCCCCTTTTGGATGTCTAAAATTTTATTTTTGACAAGGACTTAAATTCATTCAACAGGTTAGTCCCATTGAGCCTCAAGACTCATTTACAAGAAAGACCTGGTAATAATTCATTATTTTATTCATTATTTTAGATATTTTCAGTGGCAGGTACAGTTCCACTAATCTGATAACTGCTAAAAGCGGACCTAATTTTTCGTTTAGCGGATTAGCATTTTTGCTAACTTTTTAGAAACCATAAATTAGTTTAGTTTAGTTTATTTATTCATTCATTCTATAATAAAATACAAAACAATTAACATATATACAATACGAAAAAGAAAATATAAAATGAAAGGCAGCAGATGAAGAAAAAATCTTATTATATCTGCCCCTTATTCTCTAATAAACAATTCCAACAAACATTTTCTTTAAATACCAAAACAAAATGAACAACTCATTTAACTTCCCAAATCTCATACAATTCACATTAAACTCTATTCAGCCATATTTTTTCAACAATTTAACCTTGACCATTCTTTTGAATACAAACATTGATTTAGCTTCTTTAACCTCTGTTTCCAAGTCATTCCACAACCCAACCCCAAATTAGGTTTCACCAACGTTAAGTCCACTAACATACTTTCACAAACTTGTTCCTGTCTGTTGTGGCCGTGTCTCCCGTATATTCCGTTGGCGGTCGTAAAATTTGAGCTTGGCGCGTTCACGCCCGCGATCAAAGGCTTGTGCCACGGCGCTCACACGGCGTGCCGCGGCGCTCGGACAAACGCAGAGCTATACTGGGGGCTTTAGGCACGATATTGGCTTGTTATTGACAAGACGTGATTGGTCGACGCAACTTCAACTGGAAGGAGACGAAGACGTGCGATAGAGAGTGGCAGTTGTCTGGGCCGTCTGAGCGGTAAAATAAAATAAAAATAAATGTCACATTTCTGTCATCTGTATGTTTCCCATACAAGACGAAATTTGTCTCTGCATTTAACCCAACCACCACCAGGTGGTGCAGTGGGCAAATGGTAAATGGTAAATGGAGCTTATTTATATAGCGCTTTCCAGCCCCCTGTGAGGAGCCCCAAAGCGCTTTACAATACCAGCCATCCACCCATTCATTCAGACATTCATACACCGGTAGTGGTAGCCTGCCTTGCAAGGCGCCATCCAAACCTACCGGGAGCAACTCGGGGTTAAGTGTCTTGCCCAGGGACACAACGACACATGGTGGGCGGATGCGGGATTCGAACCTCCAACCTTCCGATCGGGGGTCGACTGCCATTACCACTGTGCCACGGCCGCCCGGGCAGCCAAGAAAGCGCCCGGGGAGCTGGGGAAATAGCGGTTTAGCATTAGCTTCCACTATTTTTTAAACTTGTTTAGCAGTTTAGCATTAGCGAAGCATTTTATTTTTTAGTTAGCGGAATATGGGGTTAGCAAAGTTAACTTTTTGTTTAACTGTGCCCACCCCTGGATATCTTTAACTTAATTTTTCTTAAAACAATCTCAGTCTTCAAGGTGTAATAAATTTTATGAGTAGACATTCGGATTTTGGGATGCTTTTTAATTTTGTTTTAGTGTACAAATTTAACATCGCTGTAATAAAAAAAACATATAATAATTACTAGAATATAATAATTGCTATTGTTATTGTTATTATCATTATTATTAGATAATTAAATAATTATATCTCCTACCACATGTAACGCTGTCAGTGCAGTTACAGCGTGCGCTGTCTGTCACCATTACCTGCAGCGTTCCCTCAGTGCGGACTGAACTTGACAAAAAAGGCCTTCTCCTACTCGGCTCCTGTAACCCGGAACACTTTGCAACAAGAACAAGTTGTCCGACTTAATTCCTTTAGGGGATTTTAAACATTTGATAAGGTCAACAGAAACATCAAATCAAATATGTTCTTGTTTTTAGTATTCTACCTTGTTGTATGGCACCTTGAAATCACTTCTTGGTCTGCTGCCTTCATACATCTCCTACATGTCTCTGCGTGAGTGCAGCTACAGCGTGCGCTCTCAGGACATGATCACCTGCAGTGTTCCATCAGTGAGGACTGAACTTGGCAAAAGGGCCTTCTCCTACTCTGCTCCTGCTTCCTGGCATATCTTACAAAAAGATCTGAAGCTCTCGACCTTGACTTCTCTAAATGGTCTTAAGAATCTGTTGGAATCCTGGCAAAAACCAATGCAGACATGTTCCTGTTTTTGATTTTCTACATTTGCCATTATAATCTGTCTGTTTTGCTACTTTGACATCTTTTGTTTTAAACTGTTAAAAAAAAACGGTATTTCTCTCTTATGTTTGTCTATTATTGATTGTTCAAGGAAAATGTTGCTGTTGTCATCATTCTTTGTTTGTAGCCAGGTCTCTCTTGTAAATGAGTCTTCAAGGCTCAATGGGATTAACCTGCCTAAATAAAGGTTGAACGAATGAATGAATGAATATGGCACCTTGATTTATTGTTTTATAACACCACTTTTATTTTAACTGCATTTTTACTGTAGTTTATTGTTGTCTGAACTTTATGTTGTCTGTCTAAAACAGGTCTCTCTTATAAGTGAGTCCTCGTGACCCGATGAGACTAACCTGTTTAAATAAAAGTTGGATGAATAGAGAAAAGGGGTGTTTATTATATATGTTACAACGACCTACCTCAATTTGCTCACCGTGGTGCACTATGGGTCTTTAACGCGGGAAACTTTAGGTTGCAGTTACAGAGCGTCACCACTAGAGGTCGCACCAGACAACAATGTTAAATATAGCCTCAAAACCGGTCTGAGCTTGAACCCTCCTTTTTGATTTGATTTTGATTTGATGTTTATTCATTCATTTTAAAAGAACAATACAAAACAGTTTCATCAGATACAAGAATACAAGTAGGATAAAATGAAAGGAGCAGAAAGAAGATGAAATCTTATTATATCTGCCCCTTATTTCACAGTTTGTTCAACCAATGATAACCTTCAAACTACATCACAAAATGAATAACTCTACTTAATTTTTCTAACTGTAATACACAAACTACTAAAATCTCTACTTAATTTTTCTAACTGTAATACACAAACTACATCACAAAATGAATAACTACTAAATTTTTCTAACTGTAATACACAAACACACTAAGCTACATCATATATAGTTTTTGAGCAAGTCCTTTTTGACCTTTTTCTTAAATGTTTACAATGATTTAACATTCCACCAACCAACCCTCCTTTTTCATAAGAGGCTCATCCTGGATTTATATGAATTACTTAACTCACCATAATTTTAAACACAGTAAAAAAAAAAAACGTGTCAAAGAAAGCAAAAATGCATCATACATATGAGGTGGCTGTGAAAGTAAAGAAGGGAAGCTTGGACATAAGGCTTCAAGTCACTGATCTGTCCTCCCTTTGGCCCCTTGTCCCTCTTAACAAACAGATTTGTAGTTTACAGACAGCAGCATGAGAAGAGGCGAGGTTCTCCGCAGACCAACAGGGAGATGATCCGAGTCTGAAAGTCTGAAAAGACAGATGAGTTCCTCTGAGGAGAGATGCCAGATGATATCCATGGCCGCCGAGGAGAAGAAGCAGGAGCAGAGGAGGAGAGAAGATCACAAGGACAAGGAAATTTAAATGACAAGAAAAAATAAGGTCTTTTTCAAAGGAGGAAGTATCAAACACACTTAAATCTTTCACTCCAGAGTGATAATTTATTTTTACTTTTACTTGACACACTCAAAACAAATTACTCTGTCAATCATACACTTTGCTCACTGTAGCCGTTTTCGCACTGCACAGCCCTCAACGGCCCGCCCCGCCCCGCCTTCTAACCCGGGTTCGTCATGTTCGCATTTGCCTATTCCGCCCGGGGTCCGCCCTCGTTTTGGAACCCGCCCAGAGGTGGTTCTGATCTTTTTATTTATTTATTTATAAAAAAACAAGTACAAAAAAATCTTACAAATTCTGATCGGGCCGAGCTCCCAGGCCCAGTTTGACGTCATGTACTGCTCATCATTTGATTCGTTGTTTGCAGCAGTTGACTGCTGCTTGTTGAGTCATCAACTCGTTCTAACAACAACCTCAGCGCGAGCTGAATTTCATTAAAATTTAACTACAGAAACCCCTAAAAAAATTGTTAGCTGAATTAGTGTTTCAGAGTTTAATTTTTGTTAATAACTGATTACAAATCAGCTTATGTTAGAACGTAAATAACACGAAGCGCGCACCCGAGCATTTCCACCTTTCAGCGCGAGCTGGATTTCATTAAAATGTAACTAATATATAATAATAATAATAATAATGTCTTTGTCTGTCATCTGTGTATGTTTCCCATACACAGACGAAATTCGTCTCTGCATTTAACCCAACCACCACCAGGTGGTGCAGTGAGCAGCCAGAAAGCGCCCGGGGAGCTGGAGAATTAGGTGTGCACTCATAGACACCCCAAGGTGTGTAGTGGCCGGGGCGCGAACCCGCGTCCTTCGGGTCCCAAGTCGAAAGCCCTGCCACTACACCATCTTGGCTCTAACTCTTGCGCGTAGCCAGGATTTTAAAATATAACTAATATTCTCTAACTCCTGCGCGTGGCCAGGATGTTACGAGGGGCGATTCCTTTATAGGAAAAGTGGACTCCTGAAACAGTAGCATGCCTCGGTGGCCTAGTGGTTAGAGCGTCGGCTTTCCGTTCTAAATTTTATCTTGACTCGGGTTCGAATCTCACTCGGTTGAAGTTATTTTACGTTTGTCTTTTATTGGAGAAAATAAAAAGGAGTTTGTGTTAACCACAGGCATAACACAAACTCTTTTTTTTTTTTTTTATCCAATGCCAGCTACCCACCAAACGCGTTTCGGGCAGCGGAAGCAGCCGGTTTACATTGAAAGTCTATGTGGAGGAGCGGCGAGGAGCGGCGAAGCGTAACGCGACGCGTTTTGAGCAGTTCAAGCAGCGCGGCAGTTCTTTTCCGCGCACGCGACGCGACCAAAGCAGCCGCTGCCGGAGTTCAAATATTTGAACTTTGGCTGCTCGCCGCGTCGCAGCAACCAATCGGGAGAGACTCTGCTATGTGATGACGCAACAACGACGGGACTTTTTTTGGACTTTTTAAACTTAGCCCAACGAGCCTCCATGAAGAAACCAGCCTCCGGTGAGAAACTTGGCATTTTTACAGTTGCCGCTGTCTGCTCGAGTGTACGATCACCCCAAACATTAAAAAAACGTTTTAATCTCAACAAAGACTTTCGGAGCTGCAGTTCGGCTCGTAGAAAACCCACTCAAGTAGTGACGAGGCTCACGAACAGCTGATTTTATCTGCCCGGTGTACAAAAAAACAAAACAAACCCGACCGAGAAAGGACCATGACGCTCCTCCCACTGCGCGTCTTCGGTGTGAACAGACATCTGTTGACAAGCAGCCAACACCATGCGTTGAGAGCATTTTTGATGCTCAAGACTCGTTCGGTGGGTACCCGGCATTATAGTAACATAATCAAGTTGGTTGTTTCCACAGTATCATACTGAATAACCTGAAGGTGGCGCTACACAGCGAACTATTAGCTAAAGAAATAATGTTCCTTTGCTGGGAATATTTAATCCAAGTCAAGATAATCAGGAAATGAACAATACTATCGTGGACCGAGCATAGACCTCACTCAATACTAAAGTTCGGGTATCATGGTGGTACAAAACATTCTGACTAAATCAGAGTTCTCTACCCCCATAGAGCTCGTTTTCATTCAGGGTTGCAAGGAGTTGGTTTCTTTTCCCAGCAGTTATTGGGAAAAAAGGTGGGGTGGACACTCGACTGTTCGCCATCGACACATGGAAATAAATGGGAACCAACCAACAAAAAAACAATCAACAACCCTTCACACTCTCACTCACACCTGATGACCATTTTTGAGTTGTCAAAGGTACTCGTTGCAATGTCATGAAGATTGGTCAAAGAAAATTCATGAAGTAAAAAACAATCTGCTGCACAATGTTATGATTTTTTTTTATATCAGTGGTTATTGCATTGTCAGTAAAACTACGAATAAAATTTGTGCCAACTACCATGTGTGTTTGGTTACCTATGGAAACAACTAAAGAGCTGAAAACAGGCCAACATCAGCGGCATCCACGGAAGGGTCACGTGTGATTAAGAAGTCCAACAACCTTGATGTTTTGGTACGCAAATTATGCTCAGATTTCTAGAGTAAAGGTTGCAAGTAAAAGAACGTGTTTTGGCGAAACGGTAAACTCAAATGTCTAAAGGAACTTTTGTCAAGTTTGAACATGGAGCTCTGTCTTTATGGCACTCAACCGCCCTGTTTGATCCCTGATATTTGTCTTTGACAGTCATCTCTCCCTCTCTGTCTCTTTTTCTTTATGTTTATAATAATAATAATAATAATAATAATGAATTCAATTTATAACGCACTTTTCATTAATAAAAATCTCAAAGTGCTACAAAGTGCAACAAAGATCAAAGAACAAAATAAAACAAGTGATAAAATCAAGTAAAATCAAATAATAATATCAACTAAGATCAGAAAGGTGGATAGTGTTTTAAAGATTGTTGGATAGTGATTGTACATTGAAAAGTTCTATTTTAATACTAGTTGGACTGGATGCCTGTAGAACCGGTTTAGGCAAACTGAGGTCCACTCCACGTTCTCCTTGCCACTTCATGTGCTGTGGACTACAAGATACCACAGACGCAGCGTTCTGATGACGTAATCGAGGTGCGACACATCGCGTGGACCAAGCGGAAAAAAATAGAATCCGACCCAGTTTGCCGAGAGTAAGCGAATTTCTTCCGAGAGCTTCTATGGATGTAACGAGGTCTACGCAAAAGTCCCAGTTGTTTGGTGGTGGAAACAGAAGATGTTAAGTTCAAGCAGCTACGAGGCGGAGTACGTCAACATCGCGCCAGTCAAGCCTGGGGAAGCTAGCACAGAGCTAGCCACTAACAGCAGACCCACGGCTCTGAAGAAAATAACCAAGAAACAGTGAGATGTAACTTGAATGAGCATACCCCGAAAAGGAGCACAGGAGAAAATCCAGAACAGTCCAGATGACACGGGATCGAGGTTGACAGATGCAGTATAGTGAAACAATAATTGCAGCTACGTAGTTTCTCCAAGCAAGGTTCGTGCAAAGTTCTTGCTGGAGTTGACAGGAAGTAGATGGCCCAATATTCAGGTTAGGAAGTACTAACTAAGCTATCCAGAAAGTAGACAAAGAGTGTTCAAAGAATAGCAACAGTAAAGGAACCTTTTTTGCGCGGAGAAGTGGTGACGACACGACAACACGCCAGCGTACCCACCCGCCAAAACACTGATTAGTAAAGCTATCTATTCAAGGAATCGAGCAGACAAGTCAAATCTTGGCCTGGCTATAGTCTCTCATCCTGAGCAAGCACAGCGGCAACAGCTGAAAGGAAAAACTCCCTTTTAGAAGGAAGAAACCTCCAGCAGACCCAGGCTCAGGACAAGCGGCCATCTGCTTTGACCGGCAATGTGCGACGTTAGCAGAGCCACAGCGCAGTCAGACATGACAGCTGTCCGTAAAGTCCTTAAAGGTGAAGTCTGCAGTTTCTGTAGAACATCAGCACTTAGAAAAAATTTCAACAAGCAAAGCATTCTGATCCCTCCCCCTCAGAGCCATATATGGCTCTGCCCCCTTGTGGTCTGTTGAAATTCAAATTCAAGCTCTGTTTTTATTGGCTGATTCAAATTCAAGCTCGGTTTTTATTGGCTGGTTACAAACTTTGTTTTTATTGGCTGGAAAATGGCGGGTCACTTTTTCTTTTTAGAAATGCTTATTTACCACCTGGAGAAGCAAGGGGACAATATTTTTTTTTAGTTTTTTTCAGAGATTACCTCTCTAACATCAATCTAGTGACAGAGTGAAGAAATATGTTAAAAATATATTGTTAGAAAAGTTACATATAGCAGCTTTAATTAAAAAAACACTGAACAGAATAAGTAGATAAATTTCCAAAAAGAAAAAGTGTCTAGTAAAATAAAATAACTTCTTAGCGCGGAGAAGCGGCGAACAAACGCGAACGTCACGCCAGCGTACTCTCCCGCCTGCGCCCAAACCACCTCCTTAACATTACTGTCACCCATCTAACACATTATGATAGATAGATGATAGATAGAGAGAAGTTTAGTCACATTCACTCTTCCATCCAAACATCACAGCTGAGATTCTATACCCTTCCCATCCCCCCATATTTGTTTACCTACTCAGACTACAGCCAGTCTAATGCAAGTCAATCATGTGACTCAGGTGGGCAGGCAGGGGGGAGGGGGGATCTGGGGGTCCTCCCTCAGAAATTTTTGAATAAAGTAGAAGTGATTTCCTGCATTTTGGTGTATTTTAACGGATTGTTAAACATCTGTGTTTACCTACATTTGTAAACACTCAGCTTCTGTCAAGCATTCTACCTCATCTCTCCCTTACTTGATGGTTTTGAGCCCGACACTGCCCCTGCTCGATGTTGTCCGACTCCACATGTGAAACCTCCATGCGTCTGCCTATGGCTGCCTGTGGGCTCCTGCCCATGTACCCGCCTGATTAGATCGTTCGCAACTCATCTCCACCACTCTTTTCGGTGCATACATTTTGTTTTGAGGGTACCGTATTCATCGGAGGAAAATACGCAACAGTGTTTAATACGCTTTGTCCAATTATTAACAATAAACAAGAAAAAAACGTAAATAATACGCTTCGGTGTTTAATACGCGTCATCGCCACGCGACGCGTCAGCGCCTCATTTGCCCTAATTAAGATGGCGGCGACAGAAGCAAGCGAGTACGAAGAACTTCACAAGGAAACACGGTAAAACAATTATTTCTTTGCGAGAAAAAATATATTTCTTAGCTGACTTTATAGCAGACGTGCTCCTGAGCTTAACGAAATGTTCAAATCAGCTGGATTTTTAAAAAAAAGTTCGCCGAATTTTAGGCAGGCGGTTCGGACCGGACGCTTTGTTTCTTTAAATTTAGCTAAATAAACGCTTAAAAAATATATTTCTTAGCTGACTTTATAGAAGACGTGCTCCTGAGCTTAACGAAATTTTCAAATCAGCTGGAATAAAAAAAAGTTTACCGAATTTTAGGCAGGCGGTTCGGACCGGACGCTTTGTTTCTTTAAATTTAGCTAAATAAACGCTTAAAAAAATATATTTCTTACCTGACTTTATAGCAGACAGTCCCCTGAGCTCAACCAAATGTGAAATCAGCTGGATTTAAAAATCTGCGGTGTGGTTTATGAGTTACGGTATCTTGCTAACAGCTACATCCATAGCAAGGGGCGGGCAGCGACAGAGTCAGTCCGACCAGAGGAGGCTTTTTTCGGACACATGAGCTAGAAACGTCTGGAAGTGGCCCTCTTCCTCTTCGCTCTCTGAGTCCTCTGCTGCTGCCCATAGCGCCCATAGCGGCCGAAACTGGTACTACACCATTTTTGCCCAAAATGTAAAACGGCGAATCAGAGCGAAAAATGGGTCTAAAAATATGGGAAAAAATCCATAATTAATACGCTTCGGTGTTTAATACGCAGGACATTCAAATGAGCAAAAAAAGGGCCTATTATACACCGGTTTTTACGGTAGTCACAGAAATGCTACTTGAAGAGGCAGCTTGTATGCTCGTAAGTGGCTGTTGTGTTTAAAATGAGTGTTTATATATTTATTTTCAGTTTAATTATTCAACATACCAGAAAGTTTTGTTTGTCCAAGGCAGTCATATTTGTTCGTAACAAATAAACAACCTTGAACAAATGAACCTTGAATCCTTAACTTTATTATTAGTAATCCTGAGAGTTACCGGATACAAGCAAACAGTTACCGGAATGCACCCTGTCCAAATAAGAGAGTTCCCGGATCCTGTTCCAGCAATCCGGCTCAAATTGAGCATTGGACTTGGGGTTCCCTGTGGCTTTTGGCAAATTCAGCAGAGCAATTTGTTTACATTAAGTGCCTACCCTCATTTCAGAATTGCATATCAACATATCCGGAAAACTCCTTGAGTAAACTCTTTCAAATTGCACCATTTGTTAAAGACACACCTAATAATTTAAACATTTTTGTGTTTGATTTCATTTGCAATGAGTGCCTTTAACCTAACATGTATGATCTTGGTCTGGAAGACCCAGCGAAAACCCAAAACATGCGAACTCTGCACGTTAAAGCCACAACCAGGTTTTAAACCTGCAACCTTTTGATCAACGTCAGTCACCATGGTAACTTGGCCTTTGAAAAATCAACAAACTCTTTGTTTAAAATAATGAAGTGCGCGAGTGCACGTCTGTGTATGTGTGTGTGTGAGTGCGTGAGAGAAAGAGAGAGCATGAGTCTCTGAGTATCATGACAGTGCCTTTTTTATGTTTTTTATAGATCAACCAGCCTCTTCGGAAACCATGACGTCAAGACACCCCAGAGGGATGAGAATCATTATCCATCACACACACTCCAAATAAAACACACACACACACACACACACACCACATAAAAGTGAAAATACTGTACATGATAGAGAGGAGAGACATAAACCATGCTGCTCAAAGGTTCCCCTTTAGACCATTCATTCACATACAAATGCAGAGATGCCTCTGTCTCTGCAGACGGGTGTGTTCTTTTATTATCACACAGTCATTTTACCAGAATATCAACAATCCACAGTTACTAAGAAAAACCTGCACATGCACACTGAATAAAATAAAAAAAACTGGAGCATACAAGGACAGAACAAACAAGGAGCAGGTACCAAGGACACAAAACACTAGGAGGAAACAAAATAAAGTACAGTTTTAAGCGGTCTACAACTCAGTTCCCATTTATCGTTCAAAAGATTCATGTCATTTGTGAATGTCACATCTCTACAGGAAGTTAAAGTATACCGGTAAGTGAAATGAACTTATTGAAAACAGGAATGTAAAAGAATCAAGAAGAAAACCCACGATCGTGATGGTAAAAAGGGCTGTGAAGAGATGCAGAGAATACTCTGGAAATCTCTTAATGGGGAGTCAAGTTTTTTAAACCATTTGTTTACAGTACTCTAAAATGTACAGTACTGTGCAAACATTTTTAATTCGTTTACATTTTCCTTCTGAGAAGCCCAAACTTTCTGGTTCTCTTTGAAAGTATAGTCACAACAATCATGCCTCTGGGATTTTTGAAGTCCTTTCAAAAATAACCCTTGAACTTTATCTGCTTTTTAATTCATCCTCTTTGCAGTCCTCCTACCTGTGCACTTTGTGCTTAAAAAAATAAAAAGTCAAGGACAACAAGAGAAGTGTCAGGACTAAAACGAGAATTGAGGGGTTTATCATCATCTGAACTACATATATCCAGTGGTGGGATTTAATTATGTACAAGTACTTTGTTACTGTATTTTCATGTATCTGTACTTTACTTACGTAGAATTAAATATTGGTACTCCACAACATTTTACATGAAGTATCTGTACTTTCTACTACACTACATTTCTATAATGTGTTGAGTTACAAGTTACATTTACATGTTTGTTTGATTTGTCGTTAGTTTGAAAGTAACTGATGTTGAGAGAGTTGGTCCATTGAATCACTGCAAAGTGGACAGGTAACATTAGACCTGCCTTCAAGAAGAGCTGGACCAATGATGGATATTCTAGTTTATACGTCATTGAGCTGGGAGCACCCACAGCACCACTAACACACCCATAATGGATTCCACCACAGAGATTCAGCCAGAAGATACACACCACCAATGGCCTTATTGAAAAACTATTGAAAGACTGAAATATTATTGAAACACTACTGAAAGACTGTTGAGTACAGCAGGACAGATTATCTTTCCCATAAGAGCCAGACTGAACTAAAAAACTTTGAAAACCAACTTCTTCTGAACTTGAACAAAAAATTATTGCTGCAATATTAAAACGTCACAAACGTGTCAGTTCATGGATGTTAGGAGACAAGAGATGTCTCCAAATGACTCAACACTCGGGTCCAAGTTTTGAAAATGGTGTCAGGAAGTTAAAATATTGTTCACTGTTGACCCATTACAAGGTTGACGAGACAGTATTTTAACTAGAGTTGATGACAAACGAGTTGAAATGATCAGAGCCTGTTCCTTTGTTAGGTCTAATGCTCCTTTTTTCAAACAGACAACTTTTACTTAATGTGTTTACCGCAGTTAAAATGACACATTGGTTTTTCTTTGTGTTAAGTCAAAACTTTCAAAGGTAAAATCATTCTTATTTCTTATTTTGTTTAATGACATTTAACTCTGCATGTCATCCCTGAAATTCTGACTCACAGAATCACAAGTCCACGTGTGAACTGTGTCACAGAGTAAACACAATAAAAACATGTATTATCTGCAACATTGTTCATTAAAATGACAACACTTTTACTGTATTACAGAAAATATACATACAGTACGCACACTTAATGATATTGTAGACCATTGCATTAGGTAATACATTTATCAAGTACTTTTACTTTAATACTTTAAGTATTTTTAAAAGCAAGTACTTATTTACTTTTACTTAAGTAAAAACATTAATACAGTATGGTACTTCTGCTTTTACTAGAGTATATTTTTGTCTGTTTATTTGTACTTTTACTTAAGTACAGTATTTGAGTACTTTCTCCACCACTGACTGATGAACAAGTCCTCAAAGAATTGTCAAAGTCAAAGTCAACTTTATTGTCAGAACTGCAATATGTACAGGACATACACAGGACCGAAATGGTTGTGAGATGATCTCTAGGTTCATTGATGACATTTCTTGACCAACATACAAAAAGAAAAGACCCATTACAGTATATCTATGGGAAGGACTGTAGTCTGGTAACCCTCTGAGGCACAGACCCCCCCACCCCACTCCATAGTGTGACTCAGCACAGAAACAAAGAAGCAGGGGGTCAAAAAATCCCCTGCCTTCCACAACCCACTCAAACCATGTGGGAAAAGGGGAAAATGTCTCCTATATTTAACCTCCAGGTGTCTGTGCTGTGTTAGTATCTGAGTCATCTGCAGCTGGCTGCTAGATGGCTTATCTATAAGTAAAAAATAAAAAGGTTGTCCCGTTTCTTGAGGTTGGCTGGGGGCTTTTAGCAGACTTGGAAAAAAGCTGAGCGTCAGCGACTTTCATGCTCCACAGCTCTCTCCATTAAATCTGCATGAGGTCAAACAACGTATATTTCATCTGCAATTAAAAGCCCAGGGAAACCATAGTGCTATGACAGAACAGCACTGTAAATCTAAGGCCTTTATGAAAGGTAAAACATCCTTCCTATCAATACACTTAAGTTCTTAAAGGGATAGATCAGATATTTCAAAGTGTGGTTCTGTGGAGATGTTATGCACCACCATTAATAACTTATGCTGGTTGTATACTCTGCAAAAAGATAAGAAATCTGCTCACTCTGACATAGTGGAGAGACATTCTTTTCCACAAGGACCATTTATACTCCATGAAATTGCTGATCTCCAGGAAGCCGCTCCCCTTGCAGCGAGCCATTGTGGGACGCAGACAGAAACACACAGGAACAATTTCTGGAAAGGTTAGTCTGTTTCTAATGTTGATAGCAAAAATGTTTTTCGTTTACACTGAAATGCTGTGTTCTTTGAATCTTCTGTTGTTTCCATGCCAGGCCACTAGCTGGCACTATGGTTTTGGTATTTCAACAACACGGGCAGACCTTGGTTAGCACTGTTGCCTCACAGCAAGAAGGTCCTGGTTCAATCCCCGGTTGGACCCGGGGTCTTTCTGTGTGGAGTTTGCATGTTCTTCTTGTGCTTGTGTGGGTTTTCTCCGGGTACTCCAGTTTCCTCCCACAGACCAAAAACATGCTGCCTTCAGGCCCAGGCCTCCCTTGCAAAAGAGATCTGTGATCTCAATGAGATTTGCCTGGTTAAATAAAGGTTAATTAATAAATTTCAGTCTCAAGAATGGAAACAGATCTAGTTAACACACAAATGTTCATTTGGACGAAGGGTGAGGATGGGTCTAGATCAGACCTGGGCATTGTAAGGCCCCAGGGCCACATGTGGCCCTTTGGTTGACTCTGACCGGCCCCCGTAAGGGGAGTTACAACAAAAAAAAGTTTCTAATTTTACCTCATTTGTGGACTGCATTGCTTTAATTTTGATGTCTTTTTAAAATTCACGTACAAAATGATGCAATATGTAAATCAAGACATGCGCAATGTGCATGATTGCATTGTTGTCAAGTCACAAGACAACGTTAGCCCTCAAAAATGTCCACTCATGCTTTTTATTTTGTTGATTAATCATAACTAATACTTTTACCAGTTTGTCTAAACAATGATATTTACTGCTTTTAATAAAGAAATACTATTAATATGCAGTATTGAATTATGTCATTTCGCCCGGCCCCCCACAATATTTTCTATTTCTCATGTGGCCCCATGGAAAAAATAATTGCCCACCCCTGGTCTAGATGATGAAAAGGGTCAGAGGAAACAACAGCACTCTTCTATCCACCATTGTTGCTGTTGTTCATTTACTTGCGCAAGCACAAAAAAAATATTGTCAGCAGCTCTCTGTAGTTCACAAGTTCACACCAATGCTGGTTTTCAGTCAGTTCGGCATACATGTCAGCATACAGCTACTGTATTTTCCGCCGTACACATCACGCCGCCTTATAAGTCACATCAGTCCGAATATGTCTAATACAGTGGAAAAATTCATAAATAAGTTGCATCACGTCTACTATGCGTCACCGCTGACGCGTTGCGTTTGTCACGTGTCACAGCCGACAACCCGGAAATGTGGGCCGATGTACCAAAAATCGATTGGCTGCCAAATGGCAGCCGTGGGAGCGTGCACGGGACTTTAACAAGAATTTAACAGGATTAACACTTAAAAACAATTATTAATTTGCTCAGAAATATATGTAAAGATGCATCTCAGTCTAACTTTTCCTTAATAAAAACACTTCAGTGGTCAAATTAGCTGCATTTCGCCTGGGCGGCAAAGCAAAATGAAGCTGATTTGACAGTTGCTCCAGACTGATGACAGTGGCAGTCTGTGGCAAGCAGATTGTGTCATTAATAGACACTTTTAAGTTAACTATTACATGATACAACGGCATGCCTTACTACTCGAGTGCCATCTAGTGGCTGAAAATGGTAGCGTTCAATTTTTTTCAGTCAGAATGTATGAAAACGGTCATATCTCAGCCAAAAATTGGTTTAGAAATATGGGAAAAATCCATAAATACGTTACTTTGGCGTATAAGTCATAGGGTATGCACATTATGCAAAAATACTGTGACTTGTACTGTGAAAAATATGGTAGTTAATACATAATCGTGCACTTGTGTAAGGTCTTGGTTTAAATTTAGGAAAAGAGGTCTCGGGTTAGTTTTAGGAATGCTGACCTGAAAGATACATCCGTAGGTTTGTGCTACACGTATTGCGATCTGACAGTGTATGCTGGCCTGACAGAACACCGGGCGTTTCTGAAAACATCCACTCTGAGACCTGCATTCAAAAAGCTTTGGTGTCAGAGAAAACTGTCAGCTGTTGACGTTGTAGGAGGTGGTGAAGAGACGACACAGGAGACGGGATGCAGTTCTTCACTTTAATCAACTCCTACTACAAACTGGCGGGAAAACCACCCAACACCGCCTTATATACCAACATAACATCCGGTCCGCTGGACCTTTCACAATAAAAGCATCCTGTAACACATTCGGTCCACTGGGTGTGAGTAGAGCCCCCTAGTGGTCCACCACACACGCCCCCCCAGAACACCCAGTAAGGTCCATCACTAGTCCCGCATTTTAGGTTTGATTAACCGACCAGAACGGCTGAACCTGGGCCCTGCAGAACCAGTCTGATGAAGCGGAGGGCTCCGAGGAGGGCCTGCAGAAGATTCGGGCTCCAATGGACGTTGAGAGTCTCTGGCAGGGGGACAGCAGTCCGTTAACAATGTGGATGGAGGTCTGCCCCTGCGAGGAGCCTGGGCCGTAACAACCTGATCATCTGACATAACATGAGCTGGTTTAAGCCTATCGATACAGACAGTCTCAGTACGACCCCCTAAATCTAAAAGGAAATGTTTTGGACCTGGTTGAAGAACCCGAAACGGTCCATCATACAAAGGCTGTAGTGGTGTCCTGTGTGCATTGTGTTTGACAAAAACAAATTTAGAGGACTCCAGACTCTTAGGGACAAATGACTGCGGTAAACAATGGTGTACCGGGCCGGGGACACGAAAAGGGGCCTCCTGAGGTGAAAAATGGAGCAACGGTGGAGCAAACTGTGGTGAGGGTACCTCAGGTAAAAACTCACCGGGGACGCGCACAGGTTGACCGAAAACCAGTTCAGCCGGGGAAGAGCTCAGGTCCTCTTTGGTTGCGGTACGTAAACCCAACAAAACCCAGGGAAGACGGTCAATCCAGTTGTCACCGGTCAATGCAGCACGCAGTGCAGCTTTCAATGATCTGTGAAACCGTTCACACAAACCATTAGCTTGGGGGTTGTAAGCGGTGGTCCTGTGAACGTTAGTCCCCAGACTCTTGGCCATGGTAGACCAAAGTTCAGAAACAAACTGCGGGCCCCGGTCTGATGTAATGTCTGAAGGGGGGCCAAAACGCGCCACCCAGGTAGACAAAAATGCCCGGGCCACCACTGCAGATGTCGTGGATGTCAAAGGAACCACCTCAGGCCACCTGGTGGTCCGGTCTATCATAGTCAGCAGATGAGTAAAACCTTGTGATGGAGGCAGAGGGCCCACCAGGTCTACGTGCACATGATCAAACCGCCGACCTGGGATGGAGAAGGGTTCCAAAGGTGCTTTGGTGTGCCTGTTAACCTTAGCGCGCTGGCATGGGACACACGCTGCTGCCCACTCCTTAACTGCTTTACGCAGACCGGGCCAAACAAACTTTGAACTGACCAGTTTCACCGAGGCTCTAACACCTGGATGAGAAAGGGAATGTAAGGAGTCAAAAACGCGGCGTCGCCATGAAACTGGAACCAGGGGGCGGGGCCTGCCAGTAGAAACATCACAGAGCAGGAGGGGACCTCCGTCATTCACCTGCCGTTCCTCCAACTCGAGGCCCGTGGGCCCGGACTGGAGCTCGAGTATTTCTGCGTCGCTACGTTGGTCCGCAGCCATAGCAGAAAAATCGATGCCAACGTATACGGGAGAGATCAGCACCCGGGAGAGACAGTCGGCCACCACGTTGGATTTTCCAGCCACATGCTGAATGTCTGTAGTAAATTCAGACACCGCTGCGAGGTGGCGTTGCTGGCGAGCAGACCAGGGGTCAGAAATTTTTGACATCGCAAACACCAAGGGTTTGTGGTCAACATATGCAGTGAACCGGCGGCCCTCCAGGAAAAACCTGAAATGGCGTGTGGCCAGGTAAAGCGCCAGCAACTCTCTGTCAAAAACACTGTATTTCAGCTCATTGTCCCGCAGCGTACGGCTGAAAAATGCAAGCGGCTGCCAAACCCCGGAAACCTGCTGTTCTAACACAGCCCCCACCGCAACATCAGATGCGTCGGTTGTTAAAGCTATTTGCGCCGCTGGGGATGGATGGGCCAAAAGGGCAGCAGTGGCCAGTGCAGCTTTAGCATCACCAAATGCCTGTAGGCGTTCTGGTGTCCAGTCAACACTGTCGTTGGGCTTTTTCTTTTTCAGCGCTCCATAGAGCGGACGCAGCAGTTGTGCTGCCCTGGGGAGGAAACGGTTATAGAAGTTAACCATTCCCAAAAATTCTTGTAGCGCTTTAACAGACTGGGGCTGTGGGAAATCGGACACCGCCTGCACTTTGTTTGGTAA
>JBBPBX010047047.1:10675-26336 GCA_038048925.1 Garcialebias charrua | reverse complement strand
TAAGAATAAAATAAAATAAATATACAAATCAACTAAGAGGTAAACTCGGATTATTATTTACCAGAAAGACGTCATGGTTGGCATAATATTTCGTTGTTTAGAGTAAAATAATATTGTTTGTTGAATTAGCCTTCAGGTTAGCTAATGAGCACGACTGCTAGCATTTTAAAGAGCTGTGTGCAGGTTCTTCACAAGAATTTAGAGCACGGTTACAGCCCGAAATCTAAACGCATTGTTTTAATAATCAAACAAATTACAACAAACTGTTCTCCCGGGTTAACAGAACCTGCCCGGAAGGAGGGACACCATCACCTCATCTGGCAAAAAGCTGAAGCAGAACAGAGAGCGGCGGAGGGAGGAGAGGACCAACGGTCGAGAAGAGAAAAAGCACTCACCATCTGCCCTGCTCGTCTCTGGTCCACCGGCTGACAGTAACACTTGTTCGTTCCGAGCCTGGAGGCAGATGTTTGTTCTTTTATTATTTCTGCTCCTTCTCTTGGCTTCGGGGACGAGAACTGGACCCGGCGCCGGTGTTAGTTTCTACGTTCCGCTCCTCGTCTCGTTTTTTCAATAGAACCGTTTTTTTTTTCCTTCTTCGCCAGGAAAACGCACGCGATTGGTTCCCGTCAGTCCGTGACCCCTTCAATGCTAATCGGACAAATCACGATCGAGACGCGAACGAAGGAAAATGCTTTAAAAAAAACAACGGATTAACAGTGACAAATATTAATAGCTCTAAACATCACATTTAAATTAATTGAACTAATTTTGTTTTGTGTTTCAAGTTTTGTTGCCTTTCGATGGTCTTAAGAGTGTATATTCACATTTTTTTGTCGTTGTCATTGTTATTACCGATGTTTACGAACTCACCATGGCGGATTTAGCGTGAGTGACTCTTTTGTCACAAACAGTACGATTCCATCAAATTGAATATTTTGGCTGAAATACTAATTAACCACATAATTTAAAGTTTTAACCTGAATATAAATATATATATACAGCATATATATAATTGCTTATTTTACCTTGTTTAACGGCACCTTGAGTTAACCATCATTTATAATTGGTTACTAAGAAATGTGAGGTCTATACAGTAGTTTAATAGGATCTGTGATAGTTATGCATCTTTTTTTGTGTGTGTGTGTGTGTATTTTGTTGCTTTTGATTTGGAAGATCTTTGGTTGAAATGAAGTTTATTACAAAAAAACAACAACTGCATTTTCACTAGTTTGTTGTTGTCTGTACTTTGTCTGGAACAGGTCTCTCATGTAAATGAGTCCATGTGGCTCAGTGACATTAGCCTGTACAAATAAAGGGTGACTGAATGAATGAATCCAATACACAACTAAAACAAAAGACGCCAAGACTATTTTGATCAAAACTTTATTCTTTGTTATCATATACCTGGATTATCTCTCAATCATGGTTTTATTTAAACACTTGCAAACAAACTACATGCCATGGAAAGGCACTTCACTAAAACTTGAATACAACACACAACACAAGCTGTACACAATTGTTTTGACATGTATATATGTACCAGCAACTGACTTAAAAAACTGAAAAAGTTCTGTAAATAAAACGTCAACATACAAACTCACTTGGGAAAATAAATTGTGCTCTTAGCAAGAACAAGAGCACGTAAAGAAGCTCAATGAGAACACATTTCAGATGGGATTTGTTTGAAACTGTTGTGTTTTATTACAGCTTTACTTCTTCACCAACAGTAATATCAGGTTTGATGGTAAATATCTACACTGGCTCTCTCTGAGCCGTCTGTGCTGAACAAGCGTTGTTAAGTTCAACTTGACACAGTGAATGCACTTTTAGTTCATATAACAGATCTGTGCGTCTGTTAGCATCTGATATGTTCCACTATCTGCCCAAATAGACAAGCTTGTCATGGAGCAGTGCAGGTGGCTGTGTGGAGAACTCAATGAAATACCTTGTTCTCCTTTTCAGTTGTCCCATCGGCTTTTTCTACGTTTTGGTGGCTCGGGAACGGCAAAGCTATCGTCTCCTTTGTCCCTCCCCTCATCGCCTTTCTTGTCCCTCCCCTCATCGCCTTTCTTGTCCCTCCCCTCATCGCCCCCCTTGTCCCTCCCCTCATCGCCCCCCTTGTCTCCCCCATCCTTATCGCTTCTCCGGTCATCACTGTTCCTTCTGCTTCCGTTGCCATTGCGACTGTCGCTGTGGCGGCTGCTATGGCGGTCCCGGTCACCGTGGCGGTCCCGATCTCTGTCTCCATGGCGATCCCGGTCTCTGTGGTGATCACCCCCACTATGCCGATCACTCCTGTCGCTGTGACGATGGTGAGCGTCTCCATGACGTCCCTCCCCATGTTTGTCCCGTGAGCTGTCTCTCTGTGGGGGAGGCGCAGGTGACGGGCTGCTCTGCTGTGGACTGGTTTGACTGGTGGGCACTGAGCTCAGGGAGCCAGCACTGGTGAAACCCGCCATTGAAAACGAGCCTACGTTAGGCCGTTCTGAGCCATTGGCAGACTCTGTTGGCACGGAGCTCAGGCTGCCGGCACTCGTCCAGCCGGAGGAGCTGTTAGATTTGGTGCTCAGCTTGGGAGGGCCACTGGTGGCAGCCACAAAGTGGCTTTTATACTGAGACTAGAAGAAAACGATACATTAATAACAAACCATTAGCTGTCTGGGAGGGAAAGAAGCAGAAAAAACAACATTTAAAAAAAGACTTGGTGTTGTTTTGTCTTATAAACCAGTGTTTTTCAACCTTTTTTGAGCCAAGGCACAGTGTTTTCATTGAAAAAAATCCCGAGGCACACCACCAACCAAAATTGTAAACATAGATACTCTGTATCCGCCTATATTTTATTATCAGTGTCTTGAATAGGAATGAAATACAGTAAACACAAAAATGTATTTTTATCATATTTTATATTTCTTATTTCAAATTGCACTTATGTCTTCAGAAATACACCCGAACAGTAGTGGTAAGTAGTGGTCTTAAATTTAAAGAGGTTGTAGAAAGGGCGGGGTCTTTTTTTGATAATTTCCAAGGCACACCTGATGATCACTCACACTAGTGTGCCTAGGCACAGTGGTTGAAAAACACTGTTATAAACCAAACATCTGCAGAGAGGTGAAAAGAGTTTTTCGGTCATTATCTCCGTTACACATGAACTCTGATTTTGTTTGTAGGTAAAAAGTTACTTTAAATTTGCAACTTATCCATAAATAGTAAATAAAATAAGACTTAAGGAGTCATGTACTGTTACATTACAAAAACAAGATTATCTGTATTTTTACTTAAAATGCAGCAAACCCAAAAATGTGGTTTCAATTCAGGTTATATGTGTAGAATCGAAAAAATGAGAGCAAACTTGACATGTGTGAAGAAATAAAATGTAGTGTACATCAAAATAAATATTTACACAAGCGCCGACAATAAGCTGTACCTGGAAGGCTTGTTTCAGTGCAGACATGCGATCCCCCATCACCCCAGATGTTGGCTTGGTAAAGCCTTCATAGCTAGATGACAAAAAGCTGCTACGTTCCTGCAGAGATTTTTAATATCAAAGTTTTTCAAAGCTGAAATGAGAAGTTCAGTCAGGAATATACATTTATTCGTCCATTTTGTGCACAGTAATCAATAAAGTTGTGAAAAGTAGACTTGTGTTGTGTTAATCGGTAACTTACGGAGCTGTCAGATCCCAGACCTGGTCTTTCTTTGTAACCAAGACCTCCTCCTCCAATGTTCGGCTTCTTCCCTTGACCACCCTTAAATCGTGACTTCCTGAACCACGGGTTCTGAGGTAGAAAGTGTTAAGAAAAAACACATTTTGAAACACAGAACCTTTAGTTCAGTTACTACACGATTACAAGCATCTTCTTTTTCATGCGTTGCTTACCTGCATGGCTAAATCCATGAGTTCTTTGGTAACAGACTGATTGGCTCCCTCCAAGTTTCGCACCAGGTCTCCAGCAAAAGAGGTGTCTTTGTCGGTGAGGAGGGTGTAGGCCACGCCTTTCTCTCCAGCACGACCCGTTCGGCCAATCCTGTGAGTGTGTGTGTCGATGTCCCGTGCCACATCGTAGTTTACTACAGTGCGAATGGACGGGATGTCAAGGCCACGAGCTGGTGAGAAGAATATGACAAAAAATGAAAACGGATCACAAAAAGTAAAATGCTTCCTCAGTCTTCATCACCCCTTCCTCTTGTACACACCAGCTACGTCGGTGGCGACCAGAACAGGCAGGTTCTTCTTCTTGAAATCGGTGATGACCTTGTTTCTCTCACTTTGGTCCATGTCTCCGTGCAGGAGGCCCAGGCTGTAGCCCTCCTGCTGCAGGTTGGTCGCCAGTTCCTCACTGTTAGTCTTCTTGGTGACAAAAATGAGGACAGAGCCCGAGGAGGTGAACTCGACCAACCGCCGGATCAGCCATGACCATTTTTCTGACCCACTGGGCAGCAGCTCGACCACCTGAGTGATATCCTCATTGGCCTGTACGGACGGAAAGGACAAATGTTTTTTTCTAAATGGGTTAAATTTCCTTTTTAACTATACAGGTAGTCCTCGACTTACGACGGCCTCGAATTACGACGTTTCGTGGTTACGACATGCATCTCCATTAAAATTTTTTTGAAATTTTTTATTTTGAAAAGCCGAGTTTTGACGGCAGAAGCAGTAGCTTGACGGCAGAAATGTAAACAGAGTATTTCTGCTTGTTTTAGCTGTTGTTCAGCAGTTTTTGGCCAATTTCAGCTTTTTTCAGATAATTTCAACTTTATTTGGCTTATTTCTGCTTATTTCAGATTTTTTGCAATTTCAGATTGTTTCAGATATTTCAGATTATGCTGCTTTGTGCTTATTTCTGCTAGTTTCAGCTTCTTCTGCTATTTTAGCTACTATTAAGCTGTTTTTATGCTAATTTAGGCTTGTTTCAACCAATTCCACATAATTTGCACTCATTTCAACTTTTTCCAGCCTAATTCTGCAAAACTGTACTCTCTCTACTAATTTCTAAGACATTTAAGCTTCTTTCTGCTATTTCAGATAATATTCAGCTGTTTTTGCTTTCTTAAAGGGGACCACACATTCAAAATTCACTTTTTAATGTTTTTTTTTACTCAACTTTGGGTATTTACTTCATAAAAAAACAGTCCTTGTGCCAAAAAAATGCACCCAGTGGTATATTTACTCTAATGGTACAATCACACCAAGCAGCGTTTTGAACCTCCAAAAAGCTCCTCACGCACGCAAGTGGACGCACTTGTGAATGCAGCGTGTTCAAACCTGAACGCCAGAAGCCAGAAGCTGCTGGGTGTGTGGGAGGAGCTTACCGGTATACAGAGTCCTGCGCACAGAGTCCTGCTCACTCCGCCAGGCGAGGAGCTGTTTATTTCCGTCTCTGTCGAGCAGACTTGACTGGTCGTGAAGGAATTGTCGCGAACACACAGCTACAATGAGTTTCTCTTCCATAGTCCACGACCTCGCGGGTCTTTTCTTTTTTTTTTCGACAAACAATACGTCACATAGTGCGCGCGCACCCTCGTTTCCGCGTCACATAGGGACTCTCCCCCTGACCCCCGCTCTTCTCCCCCGACTCTCCCTGATTGGTTGACACACCAACCAATCGGGTAGAGTTGAGCGGCGTCTGAAAGTTTGAACCGCGAAATCTTCAGCATGTTGAATGCTCGGTTTGGAGGCGGAAGCCGGTTCACGTGCACGGAAAAACGCTTCTCAGCACGCTCAACACGCACGCGACCTGACGCCAGACGCCAGGAGGTGCCTGGAAGCGCGTCCACCATTGACTTTACATGTAAACTGGATGCTCCTGCTGCCAAAACGCTGTTTGGTGTGACTACACCATAAGTATATTTATTTAACTGTGATAAGTTAGGTTTCGGTTTGAAATCATCGCGCCTGTGACAACCCACCACAACCTGAGTCCAGCCCCTCACCTAGCAACCCCTGGTTAGGCTCAACCCACTTCTGTAACACATGACTGTTGTTTTTCATGATTTCATCTCATCTTTTGTTTATATGTTCTTAATTTCATGTGTACAGCACTTTGTTGCAGCTGTGTTTTTTTAAATGGCTTTATAAATAAAGTATAATTGTTATTTTTATGTTTTAGTTCAATTTTTAGTGTATTTGCGATCGCTCCCAACGCGCAGCCGGCAAAAATTAAACGAGCGGACCCCCGGCGTAGGGACCAGCGGCAACGGGACCCTCTTCTGGCGGATGGAGCGGAGCTTCAACTGTACAGCCTCGCTGCTGCCTCGCAGCAGCGAGGACCTTCTCCTTACGGATTAATTTACGGGAGACACTTGGTGAACTTTGTGTTGTCTTGACTGGAACAGCGATAACTCCCAAAATCTCCGCGTGCAACGAGCGGAGCTGGCGAACACCGGAAGAGGAACAAGCTAACATTAGCTTCGGATTCGGGTGGTCTAATGCTAAAAGGAGCAGCAAATTGCGGCGCGCTCAGACGGGTTTCGGTAAGTTATCTTACGCTAGCACTAACAGTAACAGGGTATATGCAGGAATAATGAAGTTAATTTCAATACCTTTTCAAGACTTTTTAAAGACCTTCCAAAATAAATTCAAGACCTTATCGTCACTTTGTTTTATTAAGCAACAAATCTTTGATTTACAAAACTGCTGTTGTTTTCAATTAAATCCGTGAATCTCAAACCTACAACAGAACTGAGATACAGTGGAAAGAAAAAAGTTCAAAAGAAGAAACTGAACCACGACTAGGTTTAAGAAAATATAGCTTAGGTTACAACAAGACTCGTAGCTATTTTAAAGTAACTTGGTTGAACAATGGAGAATAAGAAATAAACACAGTAATCATTACATGTGCCTCAGTGCAGTTGCTTTGCATTCCAGCAACTCTTCAGTTTGCACCAGCTCACTGAGTTTTTCTTTACGTCTCCTTCTCAAGACATTGGACTTGGTGATCAGTTGGGCCATTAAAGAACCTGACTTTCCCTCTGCCTGCTCTGCCAACTGATCTGCATCTTTTTGCAGAGAATCGCACACCTCTTGTAGAACTTTTCTCTTTTTTTCAGCTCTTCTAACTCAGCTTCAGCGTTCATGCCCATCGAGGCTACACTCATCTTTTTTTTTTACAAAATGTACAATAAGCCTCGCGGTTATTCTCAGCGACAGGCCTCAGCCATTCTTGAAAATCAGGCATCTCCAACCAGGAGTCAGAAAACTTGCATTTACCCATTGTTCTCACGGTCTCGCGGCAACTTACTCGAACACACAGACTCAACTTGGAGATAAAGCAGTATCTAGCATGCGCACAAGATAGGCCTAGCCGTAAAGGCTGTTGTAACCTGACACTCTAAATTTGTGCGAAGCAGTTTCCGAATCTTCCACGGTGAGGAAAACAAATATTAGTCATACATACTTTTTGCTGTCAAATTATTTAAAGCTAAAATAACAGCAAAAAAAATAATACCTCATCAAATCGCTTTCAAGACTTTTTAATACTTTTCAAGACCCTTAATTTTCCCAAAACTGATTTATCAACTTTTAATAACTTTCAAGACCCCGCGGACACCCTGAGTAAGTCAAATGAGTAATAAAAAAGAGCTAATTTTAAAACAACAACACATTACAGATACTGGCTGTTACAGAGGGCGTAAACAGATCTTTGAAGGGCGTGGACTTCAGAACTTGTATCAGAAACCGGTCGTTCAAAACGAAAGTTAAAAATGGCAGAATTAAAAAGGGTATAATTAATTATCTAAGAATTATTTTGTGTATTAAAATGAATTAATATTGTCAAGATAGCACACAGACATAACATAAAAATTTTAAATACTTACATGTGATCCCCTTTAAGCTTTTTTCAGATAATTTCCACTTGTTTTGCTTATTTCAGATTACTGTATTTCAGATTTCAGCTTGTTTAAGATGTTTCAGATTATTCACAATTAAGCTTTTACTAATTCCTTCAGCTAATTTAAGCTTATTTCTGCTATTTTAGATAATATTCAGCTGTTTTGCTATCTTAAGTTTTTTTTCAGATAATTTCCACTTTTTTTCGTGTCAGATATTTCAGATTATTTACAATTTTGCTCTTTCTGATTCCTTCTGCTAATTTAAGCTTATTTCTGCTATTTTAGATAATATTAAGCTGTTTTTTTTGCTAACTCTTGAACAAATGGCATTCACACATGCATTTTCGCAGGAAATGCAATTTCTCTAGTTATTATAATTATGTAGGGTACTGTGTTAGGATAGGCTAAGTGCTTGGTAAAATACAGTACAGTATATTGTACATATAAGATGCAGTTTGTATGTATGTTCCGACTTACGTGGAAATTCGGATTACGATGGAGCGTAGGAACGGAACTCCGTCGTAAGTCGAGGACTACCTGTACTTACATCCTTAAAAAAAATATATAATCCTACATTACCTCTCCAATGTCACCTTGCACCACACGAATGGGATCTACCAAAATGTCCCTCGCCAACCTCTCGATCTTCCTTCGAAAAGTGGCACTGAACAGAAGAGCTGTGAAGGAAGTGTTGGATGAAGAAAAACAACAACGAAACAAATAACAAAAAACTGCACAGGAAAATCACTTACTCTGCCTTTCAGGGCGAACGTGGCTGGCAATCGATCGAACTTGATATTCTAAATAAAGGAAAGATCATTTATTTCACACATTGTAAAGGTAGAAAGCGTTTGTTTTGTTTGTTTTGTTTTGTTTATTTATTCATTTTATAAAAATACACAACAATAGTACATACAATAGAAGAAAATAAAAGTCAAGACATATATAAAACGAAAGGCGGCACAAGAAAAAATCTTATTTTATCTGCCCCTTACATTCAAATAAACAATTCATACAACCAACTCATTTGATTTCCCAGATAATGAACTTAATTTTTTATTTTTTTACCTTCTGTATCTCATACAATTTCTAAATTACAACACATTTGAGATTTTCATTAATGAAAAGTGCGTTATAAATTGAATTCATTATTATTATTTAAATACATGTTTTTACCTGTTTAAACTTAATCATTCTTTTGAAAACAACCATTGATTGAACCACTTTAATATCTGATTCCAATTCATTCCATAACCCAATTCCTTGAACTATGGGAGATCTTCCCCTTGAACTAGTCCTAAAATGTGGCTTCACAAATACATTTGTCCCCTTAAGATTGTAACTACTCGTTCTTTTAACAAAATACTTCTGAATATTTGAAGGAAGTGCATTATTCTGTGCTTTATACAAAACTAACAAAATATTATAATCAACTAAATCATAAAACTTCAACAGTTTCATTTGATAAAACAAAATGCTTGACGGATGATGGAAATTCTTTCTGGTGATAATTCTAACAACTCTCTTCTGCAATATAAAAATTGGCATTGTAATTGATTTACACGCCGTACCCCAAACGCTAACACCATAAATTAAGTGTGGCAGAAATAATGTATTATACAACAAATAAAGTGCCTTATCATTTAATAAATCTCTAACTCTGTAAAATATCCCAATAGACTTAGATAATTTTGCTTTAACTGAACTTATATGTTGTTTCCAAGATAATTTATCATCAATGGTGATGCCCAAAAACCTCACCTCATGAACTCTCTGAATCTCAGATTCGTTAATTAAAAATGGTACATCAATTGATTTATTTTTATTACTAAATATCATGTAACTAGTTTTATCAAAATTCAACGTTAATTTATTAACTTTAAACCAAGTCTGAATTTTTGCAAGTTCTGTCATCATTAATTTTCCAACAATCATTAAAATTCTGATGGCCCTAGCTCACCAAAGCCCATATCGAACATGCGATCAGCCTCATCAAACACCAGGTAAGTCACTCTTTGCAAGGATGTAGCCTTCTTTTTAACATGGTCAATTAGACGGCCCTGTATGAATACACAACAGGAATAAAACTCTCATATCTGTTACAAAAAAGTGGATTTTGTTTTTAGGGATTTAAAAAAAAAAAAGTGTTTTCCTTACTGGTGTGCACACCACAATCTCTGCTCCCTCCTGCAGAGCTTTGGCCTGTTCCCACATGCTGCCTCCTCCATAAACAGCTACAGAACGCAGGGAGTAGGCTTTCCCAAAACGCTTACATTCTGCATGGATCTAGAGAATATTAATAGTCATACTCATAAGAACCATCTCAGCAATTTGCAACGATAAATATATCTCTTGTATTTAAAGCGGGCAGTCTCAAATCTTTTCAGATTTCTTACTTGCTGACAAAGCTCTCTGGTGGGACACACGATGATTGCAATAGGTCCCTCTCCAGGTTCCAGCTCCTTCTGGTCCATGATGTGAACCAGCATTGGCCAGATGAAAGCTGCAGTTTTACCGCTGCCAGTTTTTGCGATGCCAATCATGTCACGTCCAGACAGAGCAATAGGGACACCCTGGAGCGCAGATCAGTACAAGAATTAATCAATTCACATCTCGATTTTGACAATGTAGCGATGGGTTTGAAACCAAGAAATCAATATTTGGATTTAAAGAATATTAACATTTTAGGTAATTATGGACTATAATGTTGTGATTTTTATGTATAGACTGTAATGTATTTAAGATCAGCAAAATAATTTACCATACTAAGAATTTTTTTTTCCCCTGTCTTGAACATTTTTAAGTAAATTTTTTAATTTGATGCGAGTTTAATGGCCATAAACACAGTACCATAAGCTTTGGGTTCAGCCTACTCCTTTTTGGGTCGTTTTGTTATATAGTGTCAATGTAATTATTACTGTGTAGTAGTGTGTACATTAACTTCATATGCTGCTTTGTCACTCTTTTACAAACGTCAATGCCAGAACCTTCATTTTATTTTATAGATATACTTTTTATACTTTTATACTACTATGCAAAAACTCAGGACAGTATTACACTTTTATTATTTCATTTTATGCTTATGTTTATTAAATGTTTTAGTGTTTAGATGGTTACTGTTGCACCGAGGGACTGAGAGAAATGCAATTTCAATCCTGTGTATGTCCTGTACATATTGCAGTTTTGACAATAAAGTTGACTTTGACTTGACTGATTTCCAACTGTAACTATGATTTTAAATGTACACAGAAAAGAATAAAAATATACAAAATCATATATTCATCTCAAATACCTGACACTGAATGGGTGTGGGCTGAGTGTACTCAGATTTTCGAATCTGATGCATCAACTGCTCATCAAAACCAAAGTGTGCAAAGCTGGTGCAAGGTTTAGGAGGTGCAGCACCAGATACCTAAAAAAAAGGAAATAAATAAAATTAAAATCAATATTTATGAATAGTACAATACTGAAAAAAGCTCAATGTTTCATGGATAATCATTAATCATACAAGGTTTTTGAAAATTCTGGATTTAACACAAAATACTATTTTGTTTCCTACTCTTTTATTTATAAATGTGCATGACACATTCACTTACTCGCAAGTTCAGTTTCTGCCTCAACTCCAACATCTGAATTCCAGTCAGGCTGCTGAGCTCCTCGTGCTCGTTGTAAAAGTTCTTCTCAAACGGTGGATAATCAATCTATGATCAAAGAAAAAGCAGGTTATAAAAAATAAACCTCACAACAAAAATGGCTTCATTCACTTGTAATAAATAACCAATAATGTTTTTCAATTGCGTCTTCTCATTCAGCGCTGTCAAATGTACCTCTGAGTGGTCAATAGGAGGAAGTGGCAAGATAATTTTCTTGGTTGTGGAGGGCATTGGATTTCCGTCACTGTCATATTCAATGTCTTCCTCATCTTCGTCTTGGGTCAGCCCGGCTGTCGGATTCTCTGCCATGTAGCGAAAATAGGCTTCCTGCAGAGAATGCAGCATTTTCAGAGAAACACAAAGATGATTTGGTGCTTACTCCAGTAACAAGTAACCGTACAAACATTTTTTGTTTTACTGAATATAAAATACTATGCACAAGATGAATATTGCTCACAATTCAAAACCAACAATTGTGCCAATTTTAGACAAATTTTTAAGAAAAACAACAAAAAATAATAAATCAGCATGAGAAAAATCTATCCACAGTAATGATCCTAAATGCAACCTGGTTGATCGGAGAAAGTGGGAGGATGAGGCGTAAGAGCGTTATAAGATCAGAGAGGGAAGACTGCCCTGATCTGCACTGTGGTGGATTAAGAACTATGGAGGGCTCGCTCACTCACTTGTTCATCTTCTTCTTCAATGTCATCACGAATACCCCTGAAAAAACAAGCGGAGAAAAAAAAACTTCCCTGCAACTCGTTCGTAAACCAAATACAGCCCAACATCCCACAATGACTTAGTCAGCCTGCTTACCTCATAATATTTATTCAGCCAACAAAGGCTGCATGCCATGGGTTACTTTTTATGCCATTTACTGGAGCAACTTAAAGCTGCTTACATGTTAAGTCACTAAAAGTCAATTTAACACAAGAATAACACAAGCTAGCAGCCTGATATGATTTCTAGAAAGGTGACAAATTCAGCTTATAGTAATTTAAAATATTTTCAGAAACTGAAAATCAAGCAAACAAGTCTTACTTTGATGACTTTTTCTCCTTTTCTTCTAGTTTCTTCATGTCTTTCGCTGCTTGATCCTAAGAAACAATAAATTCAGTTAGACACATGATGTATATATACATATTAGGGGTGTAACGGTACACGTGGGTGTACCGAACCGTTTCGGTACGGCACATTCGGTTCGGTCCACGTGCATACCGTTTCGGTTATTGTTTCACTTATTAAATGATTAAATTATTAAATCTTATTAATTTAGATTTATTCTTCTTTCTGCCACCTTTCATTTTTTTACATTTTGTACACTATCATTATGAGATTGCCTTGTATTGTTTCTTTTGTAAAAAAATGAACAAATTTAATAAACATAAACATAAACATAAACAAATGTTATTAACGAGAGATTATGCACCGCGGAACTAAAGTTCCTAAGTGTGTTTCAGCATTGCGCTATTATCTTGCAGCATGTGTAGCATTCTAGCGGCTTGTTGTGGTCTCCTGTTTGGGAACATTGGCCCTCATGCACGAACATGTTCGTATTTTTATCCTAAATTTCTCCTACTTTTGTTCGTACGAAGCGTTCGTACGAACATGCCACGTCAGATTCAACAAACTCTCCTATCCACAGGAAAAGTGTGTAAACAAGCTGCGTAAATTTAATGAATCCCACCTGTTCTAATAATAATAATAATAATAATAATAAATTCAATTTATACCGCACTTTTCATTAATAAAAATCTCAAAGTGCTACAACAATAAAAACAAGTGATAAAATCAAATAAAATCAATAATGGTATTAACTAAGATTAAAAACAGAATCATGTGGAGGCAGAATAGGCCTGCTTAAAAAATAAATAAATAAATAAATAAATAAAACAAGTGATAAAATCAAGTAAAATCAATAATACTATCAACCAAGATCAAAGATAAAATCATGCGGGGGCAGAATAGGCTTGCTTAAAAAGAAAAGTCTTTAAACCGCTTTTAAAGTCAACCAGTGACTGTGGAGCTCTCAGGCAGTCAGGAAGGGAGTTCCATAGGCGGGGGGCAGCCACACAGAATGCCCTGTCTCCCATGGTCCTTAATTTGGTTCGTGGAATGTGAAGTAGATTACTGTTCTGTGATCGTAGAGACCGGGTGGATGAATATGGTGCAAGAATGTCCTTTAGATAGTCAGGTGAAGTTCCATGTAAGCATTGATGTGTAATGAGAGCAGTTTTGTATTGAATTCTGTAGGTGACAGGAAGCCAATGGAGGTTATGGAGAATGGGTGTAATATGTTCAAATTTACGAGCTCTCAATAAAATCCTTGCTGCACTGTTTTGAATATATTGAAGTTTCTGAAGGTTTTTGCCAGGGATTCCAATAAACAGGGAGTTGCAGTAGTCGAGCCTATTCTATTCACCTGCGCGTGCTCGCAGAGAGGTTATTTACATAATTCCCACCCCTCAAAACACCATATAAGGCTATGTTTCCTGCCTCAGAGGCAAAACGTGTTCGTTCATAAAATGACAGCGAAAAGTAAAAAGAAGAACTCTACCGGTGCGGAGATTGAAGTTCTGCTCTCTGAGGTCAAGAAAAGAAAATCTGTCCTTATTAGCAGCGTCACTCATGGGAGTAAATGACCAACTAAAGCCAAAGAATGTTTGTTTATAAGAAATGTGGACCTTAAAATATACACGCGACCTGGTGGCCAACTGGGTAAAGCATTGCACTGCTTATCGAGACCTTGTGGGTTCGAGTCCCACGAGGTATGACTATTTTTTTTTTCCTTTTTTCTTTAGATTATTTATTCATTCCAGATTAAAGCTTCAGTATGTAGCTTTTTTTATGAACATATTTCTTCACTCTGTCACTACCTCCTGACAGACTGATGTTAGCCAGGTAATCTCTGAAAAAAAATTAAAAAAAATATTGTCCCCTTGCTTCTCCAGGTGGTAAATAAGCATTTCTAAAAAGAAAAGGTGACCCGCCATTTTCCAGCCAATAAAAACAGAGTTTGTAACCAGCCAATAAAAACAGAGCTTGAATTTGAATCAGCCAATAAAAACAGAGCTTGAATTTGAAATTCAACAGACCACAAGGGGGCAGAGCCACATATGGCTCTGAGGGGGAGGGATCAGAATGCTTTGCCTGTTGAAAATATTTCTAAGTGCTGCAGTTCTACAGAAACTGCATACTGAACCTTTAACAGAAGGGGGTTTGTAACACATACATGTAAATTGAAAGATCACACCTTAACAGTAGGAGGTTCCCTTGAGGTCTCTGGTAGAAGACACAAAACTGTATGTAAATTGACAAAAAACACCTCCCAAACAACAACAGAGGCTACTCAGAGAACTTTGTTAGTCTAATTTACAGACAAGACATCCCTGCTCCCATCCAGTGTAAAACGTTTCGGAATCAAATCCAAAACTGAGTTATAAGTCTTAGAAAGTTGAAATCTCAGACCTCCTCCTCTGTTAAGAGAAGGTTTTTCTCTCTTAACATACACAGCTTCCTTCACCCCTCTCTCAAACCATCTGTGCTCTCGGTCCAAAATTTGAACATTCTGGTCCTCAAATGAGTGACCCTTGTCCGTGAGGTGGAGGTGAACAGCTGAGTTTTGTCCAGAGGAGGTTGCTCTCCTATGTTGAGACATTCTTTTGTGGATAGGTTGCTTCGTTTCTCCGATGTAACGGTCTGAGCAGACTTCGCTGCACTGGACTGCATAAACCACACCACTCTGTTTGTGTGTGGGGGTTTGGTCTTTAGGGTGGACCAACCTCTGTCTGAGAGTCCTGCTAGGTTTGAAATGTACTGGGATGTTGTGTTTGTTGAAAATCCTTCTGAAATTCTCTGAGACTCCAGCAACATAAGGAATGACAATGTTTTTCCGTCTGTTAGACTTTTTCTGTTCATTATTGTGTTTAACAGATTTCCTTGCTGACTTGACAAAAGCCCAGTTGGGATATCCACATGTTTGCAGAGATTTTTTGATGTGTTTCTGTTCCTTTTCCTTCCCTTCTGTCTTCGTGGGGATGTGTTCTGCCCGATGCTGTAAAGTTCTGATGACAGAAAGTTTGTGCTCCAGTGGATGGTGAGAGTCAAACAGGAGATATTGGTCTGTGTGGGTTGGTTTTCTGTAAACTTCAATGTTGAGACTGTCATCTCCCTCC